>JBBMOC010000022.1:1243086-1425776 GCA_037975185.1 Centropyge bicolor | reverse complement strand
CAGAAATAGCCTGCCTTTCTGGCCTAGTTAAGGCTTCTTTATAAATGCTCATAAAAGGGGAATTAGCACCTGAGTGTCCTTTTCTCTTTTAGCATCAAAATGAAAGATGTACTCACCAAATGATGAAAATTTTCTTAATTGTTTTGTTTTCAGTTTTTCTGTGAAATATTATTAATGAATATTTACAATAAACCGCACTTGTGACCTTGAACCTTAAAGAACAATCCACAAGGCCACACTTCATAGTGTGTGTGTGTGTGTGTGTGTGTGTGTGTGTGTGTGTGTGTGTGTGTGTGTGTGTGTTAGATTGGCATGACCCCTTGCCTACCTCCTGTATTGCTACTGCTGTTTAAATTCAATAGGGCTTTAACAAACTTCATGGAAGGTTGATTCCATACAGAGCTCTCATCTCACTTTTGCACACACACACACACACTTGTAGCTGCCTTTGTCATCTTTCTACACCGATGTGAACAAAGAAATTCGGATGAAAGTTATCGTGATCAGATTACAGTTCGCATGGCCGTGTAAATAAATGCTACATTGGCTGTATACAGAATGTGCACAGAGGTGGAAGTTGGAGAATAAAAGAGAGAGAGAGAGAGATGTGGACATATGTGATGATAAAAGATGAGCATGAATAAAACCCAGCAGGATGGAAAAGCATAAAAACCTCTAATGATGTCATTCATTCATTATTTTTATTGATAAATGAGCATATGGCAAACATGCATGTAAACAGCTACACCTCAAGAACAAATGTTTATGAGTCTTCCTCCTGTCTAATGTGTTAAGGTGAAGATGACTGAAATGAAATGTGACTGAATGTTGATTACTTCTTTCGTCCTTCCTTCCAGGACCCGAGGGCAAAGCATAAGTTTAAGATCCACACCTACTCCAGCCCAACCTTCTGCGACCACTGTGGCTCTCTGCTCTACGGCCTCTTACACCAGGGCATGAGATGTGACCGTATGTACTCATGTCCAGCTCTTTTTGGATGGATCATGTTTCCATTAGCACACACTTCCTGTGTTAGTTTATAATCCACTTAGCTGATAGTCTCACTGTGATGTACAAAAAAAAGAAATATAATCTTATCTGTATTACCACTTATCCTTTTATCAGTTGCACCACATATTGTTACTTCAATACATACTACATATTACCTATTCATTCATTTCATTTCATCATTTCATTTTACATCTTCTGTCTGTACTGAAAGGACTCAGTCGTTCACAAGTAAGAATTGAGAGAGGTTCAACACATTGTCAAACACATTGATTGTAGAAAGGAGATTACTCCATGGGTCAGGAACACTTTGTAAAACTGTTAAACAGAATTGGTAAGCACAGTTACATAACATGGTACATTATATTATCTGTTGCCATTTTCTGAAAGTAATATGATACAGTACACCATCTTTGCAAGCACACATATCCAAGTAAAGAAGTACTCTATGTTCGCTCTTTAACAGCATTACGTGTGTGTGTGTGTGTGTGTGTGTGTGTGTGTGTGTGTGTGTGTGTGTTTGTGTGTGTGTGTGTGTGTGTGTGTGTGTGTGTGTGTGTGTGTGTGTTTTCCAGACTGTATGATGAACATCCATAAGCGCTGCGTGGCCAACGTGCCAAGCCTGTGTGGGACAGACCACACTGAGAGGAGAGGTCGCCTCCAGATCACCGCTGAGGTCAAGACTAATGTTCTCACTGTCACCAGTAAGTATATCTCAGAAACACACACACACACACACACACACACACACTCACATACACTCATACAGTCATCAGCTACAAAGATGTTTGCTCAGTGTGTTTGACAATACCAGTCATCTGTCTCCCTCTGCTGGTCGACCCACAGAGGTGCAGGATGGATTCAGCCGAACATAAACATGAGACCAGACTGTGAAACAATTAATTTATTCTGTGTCCATGAACAGGATTTTACAAGAATTTCTACTTGATCAGTACATATCTGTATCAAGCTGTCAAACACACACTGTGAATACAAGTGAGTGTATTTCATCAATACATAAGTTAGTACAATTTGTGTGATAGTAAGTTAACAGAAATACTGAAAAGGCTGTTATGGGGCTGACTGAAGTGTCAATGAAAATCATTAATCATCCTTGTTTCATTTTGTAAGAGTTGTTTAGTGCTTTATATTTTTTATGATTGACGCTTTAACCTCAACTTAGAAAAAGTAATTTAAGACTCAAGTATATTTCTGTCCTTCTTTGTCTATTATTTTACTGTTTGAAAATATTTTAGTGTAAATGAGACTATTTCCATGACTTCACTAAACTGAATGAGGTGTTATTTCACTATGTGTCCAACTAGTGAGAGAGAAAAAAACAGGAGTCAGATCCATTTACACAGTGTGTCACACACATTCACCCACTGAAGCGTTTGTATTTTGCTGCTGGGGTGATGACTGAGAAGAGGCATCGCTGAGCAAAACAAACAGCCATTAGTCTCATTGTCACGAACACACCAGTTACCGTATGACTGGCTTTACTTACAGTACAGTATTACTGCTGGAAGGCTTTGTTACAAAGGCAGCACATCAGGGTTTGTCCTCTTTTCACTCTTTTTCAGAATCCTATATTTAGTGTTTTCCACAAATGGAGTTCACTTTTTACACATTACAAAAAGTGTCCAGACTTCACTCTAAATAAGCAAATGAATAATTTTCAACTCTGTTGCCGTCATTATGATATTATGTGCCACTTTTAAACTATCACGTGTGGTAAAGGATTGCAAAGTGAAGCAAGCTCAGCTGCTGTCATGATTTTTTTATGCTAATTGATTTCTTCATCTTTAACTTGCAGCCTGATAAAACATACACTCAGTAAATAATTATGCCAAAAGTATTGACTTAAGCCATGTAAAGGATCATAAGCAAGCAAGTCATGTTCAGTGAGTATGAATAAATTAAATAACATCATCAGATTTTATTCAGTTATATCCATGCAAACTTATACATTAGCCTAATAAGTTTGTTATTTTAAGCATTAAGTATTATGAAAAGGGGAACTTCTGCATGAACATTATATGTTTATTTTAGATAAAAGTAATGTATTTCAGTTATTCTGTCACATTTAAAAGCAACACATGAAAGCAGAGTTCTGATCCATTCAAATGTAAATGTACACTGAAAAACCTTGAGCACTTCATCATTATCATCTTGAATTGCTGATGCAACAAATACATTTAATGTATCATTTTGATGTTCCGATTGTTGGCTTATCTATGTTTATAATACCACACAGACAAGTTCGGTCACAACATATTTGAGGTACAAGGACGTCCACATGCACACCTGCTGATAAGGGAATTTAGTTTACACGGACCCTCGTGCAGAAACATGAAGAGGGCACTTTAGGTTATCTCTGTTTGAGAGAATTGTATGTATTTTAATTGTCCTCTCTGCCCCTCAACCTACTGCTTTTACTTGTACCTCATGAGGCGATTTCCAGTAGTCTGGTTTTAAATCACACGGTTCATTTGACCCCCAGAGCGAGACTTGTTGACTCGCTGCTCTCAGCCAGAGGCGGGTGGGCATCTGTGGCTTATAAATTGAGAGCATAAGTGATTCTGATGATATAGTCAGAATTGGTGAGTGAGCGTTTCTGCTGTTGACCTTGTGCATTGTGTATCGAGGATACTGTGGGTGTGCATAAGCAGCCTGTCTGTTTCTCCTGTGATCCTTCGCGTGTGGCTGTGGTCGATTTTAACATTTATTGTTGATGTGTTAGAGAGTTGAAAATGTTTCTGGAGGAGTATTCATCTATGTTTAACATCTAACTTAGCGAAGAAAAACACATATAGCACATATTATAAGTACTGATGCTGGATTCATTCTTTACGCCTGCACTGTTTCTTTCTCCGGCAGCTTCCAGAGCCTCCTAGGATTGAATATTGCAGCTGTATGAATATGAAACAGTGTGTTGCTTAGCGTGAGCCCCATCTGCCAAGCTTCAGTAGAAAAGCTAAATACTAATCATTAGCACACTCATATGTTTGTGCCCAAGGCCAGGAAGTCTTCTCACATTTAAAACTAGTAGCAAAATAACAAAAAACATTAAGACATTGAGCCATTACTTTTGCATCATCATATAGCAAAAGTATTTTGTTTTTGTTTTTTTACCAGTGACAAAAACCTATACTCTGATCTAATTTCCTGCCAGAACAAGTCTCATGGGATAGGCAAATTGAGGCTCACCTTTTTCCTGCCTCATGTTTTATTTACCTGAGAAATGGAAAATATTTCATACTAATACATAATAATTTGCTTGTAGTTCCCTATCTTACCTGCAGGTGGCAGCAGAGGTTTGCATTACCTTTACTCTGTGCCTCTCAACTGAACTGCAGCTGTACAGCCTGAAACTGAAAACATCAGACTTTCTTGATGTAGAATTAGCTTTTGGTTGAAATGAAACTTTGCTCCAAAGCACCATCTAACAAAAACATCAAAAGCATGTTCTCTAATGAGCATACCTGATTAATCTCATATCCCAAATTGATCTACATTTTACTGTGAATGGGTGGCATTTTCCCATGCTACTTAGGGGCTGAAAAGTAATCACTAAATGTTGATTTCGGATCTAAGAAAGCAAAAAAAAAAACCTTCTTCCTGTTTGGAGAAAAAAGGGTTTTCACTTCTGCTGTGAAAGAAAGAACATCTAATCAACATACAGTATCTGCTCATCAGTGAAGAAGTCTCCATTAAGTACTACTAAAAGAGCTTTTTGAATATCCCCAAAAGAGACGATACATTTATTGAATGTGCCCATTTCTGCATGTAAAAGCATTCTTTTCCCTTCATGGCTTTTGGCAGAGTTTCAGCTTTGGTTTTCTACTCTCGCCCCCTGGTTCCCACGCTCGTAGACTAATCATTAGTTGGGATTTACTGTGGGAAATGATAAGCGAGCAGACTTATCACACAGAGGCCGCTACGATAGCAATAAAGACTAAACCTCACAAGTGCTACATAATAGAACAGAATAATATAAAACAGAGCTGAACGGTAGAAGCTTCTGTTTTGTCTGTCAGTCTCAAGATGCATTGACATTATTGTTCATCATGCACACTCACATTTTTGTGTGCAGAAAATACACTAATGGTGTGTTACACTCCTGCTGCACAGGCTGTAATATGAAGCAGTAGCAGATGCAGGACTCATTTCTAGCCGTAGGGGTCAGTGTGGAGCTACCATTCTCTTGCTTCCTCATTGCAGTGAGGTGGAAAAAACACCACCACAGAGAATGAATTGTAGAAGCACTAGGAATTATTCCACAGCTTAACGTAGCAGCAGCTGGTGGAAATGGCTGCTGCGCCCAGACATGCATCCGTGCCGTGGACCAGTTGTGGATCTCATCAAAGCAATTGACATATGTGTAAAGTGACACTTTATTGATCACTGTAAAGTCGCCTCCCTCCCCCCTGTCTCTGGATGATCAGAGCTCAGGGTCAGTGGTAGAACAGCAGCGGTGGAGATGGAGGATCAGCATCCAGCTCAAGGATGCTCCAGGAGGGAAAATGCACTGGGATGTGGGATCGGAGGCCTGACGGGTGCCTCCTTCCTCTGGTGCTGCATGTGCTGCCTGATGGCACACTTATGATATTACTACAGTTATAAATATTCTGTATATTTTTGGGACCAGAGCTCTTTCATGCAAAATGAAGAAGCAATGTTTCCGATGTCTGGCTCAGAGAATTATGTTTAACCAGTTAGTCCAGATAAAGGGTTTTATCCTGATAGGGGTTTGATTTTTGACTTGCCATCGCTCAAAGTAAATAATGCAATGATTCAAAATCAGCTAGTAGCTCATTACTACTATCTAAAGTGCAGCATCAGGTCAGCAGAGCCAAGATTTAGCTGTGTTATGTTAACTGAGTGCAGATTGTCTCTAGGTGTGGCCACAGTAACAGTCCCTGGAGTAACAGTCCTGATGGACCGTGCACCTAAATTAGCCTCTTTGACAACACATGTAAGAAAAAGTGGCTAAAATGAAGTCAACATCTGTCTGTTTAGACCTGTTAAACTAATTTTGTTTCCTGTCACTGGTGCAGGTGTTGATCTCATACAAGGAGATCCAGACTCTTTATGAGGCCTCGTGCCAATCTTTAGCACTTATTCATAGAGTCAAACTGAACATATAAATGTGTTCCACAAGGCTGTCAGCAGTGTTTCTCCATCCTCAAGATGAAATCATTTTTAAAAAAAAAAACTGCAGCACATTTACAAGTAGCAGTCGGACAGAACATGAATCCTACCAAGACTCCGACGAGGCTGTTTCACAAGGGAAAAGGTGCGCTGCCAACACCCACGCTGCTGTGCACATACAGTATTCTGCTGTTACTGCACTCTTATCTCCCCTCGCCCTCCCTGTAGACTCAAATTCACGGGTTATCTCTCTCTCTCTCTCACACACATACACACACACACACAGACCTGTACATGCTCTTTGCAATTAGCACATACTGTATGCAAGCAAGAATTTCACACATGCATATGCACATTACACACCTGCGCATGCACAAGCAGATCCACACACACACACGCTCACACACACACACACACAAAAACACACACTCGCCCTCCTCTATTTACTGTAAGCGTCCTGTGAGACTATTTGGCATGCTACCCTCTTTATAGCTCCCCTCAACCAGCATTTGATGGTCACTTTAACAGGCATCATCTAATATTTATTGACCCTGCTCCTCTGAGGGTTTAACGCTGGCCGGTGGGTCTGTGCTGTGGTTAACCTCTCGCAGCTTAGCGTGGCGCGGCGCTTTAGCAGCATGAAAACCTCATTTCTCTGACTTCTCGAGGTTTCCTCACGCTGCGAGCTCGCTGGGAAGCTCTCCTTTCAGTCATGGTTTGAAAGGATGCCGCTATGCTCCCCGCAGCCCCGCGAGCCTCGCATCTCAGTTGTTAATTGTGAGAAGCGTTTTTGACTTTTGTTGTAGAAGGACGCTGCAGATGGAGGAAAAGCTATTTGAGCTGTGTTTCAGCTTCATGTTCAGGCTGAAATGTCATGCTTTTAGGTGGACTCATTGATGCAAGAGGGATGTTTCTGATTTTCAAAAAATCATCATTTTGCTGAATTTCAAGCAGCCCCTCTTCATCATCTGTGAAAGAAAGTCAACCTTCCGTCTCCTCTAACACACAAATCTGTTTATTCATTTGCCCTTTGCCCATCAGACTGCCAGAGAAAATGCATCACACATATCAGTGCAGTAAAGTGCAGCATAATTTGCCATCAGTTACCATAATTACCTTTATTTTGCTCGCCACCCACCACGCCATGTCTGTGTTGTGCTGAAGATACTTGCTGACGAGTACAGATCTGATCTGAAATGAAACGAAAGGGATCCTAGAAAAGACTTAACTTCCATCAATGACAGAGATTGAGGGAGGTTAGGGCTATTGTTAGGGTGTCATCTGCTTTGCTTTCAGAGTTTGTTCGCATTATTAAACCTATTGAGACCCTAGCACAACCCGACCAGACTAAAAAAATGTGGATACAGTCTAACTGGGATTCTGGGTCAGGTCTCAGTGAGGACCTCTAGTCACAAGTATTCAAAATGGTCCAATGAATGAGTTACATCAGGGGCTTCATGTATTGGTTTGTAGTGAGAATCCTAAACCTGCTAAAAAAAAAAAAGGAAAGTGAAGTATGACCATATTCTGTGTGTTACTGACCCAGTAAATTGAGATATCAAGAGACATATTTTTAGGTTTCTACGTTTGTAGATGGATCTTTGCGCAGTGGGTCAGATCAGATTTTAAGTGTTCCTAAAAGGTAATAAATAAGTAATGTCACACCTCTCTGGTGGGGGGAGGAGGGGGGGGAGCTGAGCTGGTGTCTGCAGCTGAAAGGCACCGATTTTAACCAGTGAGTTGGCTCATGAATCAAACTCAGGACTTGTCCAGTGTTGCCCTCTTGTTTGAGTATTCAAGGAGCAAAGATCGGAAACTAAAATGTCTCACAATCTATTTTTACATGACTTGACTGTTTGCCCCGACCCAGAAATACACACTCTGCGTGTCCGACCTCTATCATAGATTTCTCTGCCGTTCTTCAGCTTGTCATCTTCCACAGAACACAATTATTGAGCTGCATCAGCCGAGTACTTTGTGTGTTGGTGTGTGTGTGTGTGAGTGTGTGTATGAGGGTGGGAAAGGTTCTTGTGTGTGTTTATGTGTGTTCTTGAGTGCTTCCCCAGCGAGCTGCCTAAGACACAGCAGCACCAGCCTGCTTCTGGTAATTGGATGTGACCTCACAATCTGACCAGCAACAATAATTGTACACACACACATTCACACACTGCTCCAATCGCGGGGGATTTTACGCCACTGGAATACAATTACAGCCCAATAACAGACGGCCACAAAAGAAGGATTAGTGTTGGAACTGGCAACCTTCATCTGTCTACATGGTCATTACAGACAGATCTGGCAACCTGAAGGCTTTAATCCCCCTGATACAAGGTTGAGCTGTATGCGTGTGTGAATTTAATTTGTTGGTGTCAGGGCAGAGTTTTGTTGTTATTTATTTAGTTGTTAATTACTGACTGGAAGTTCTCTCCATATTCAGGCCACACACACCCACACAAGACTTGAAATGAACACCTGTCAACCTGCTAAATATGGGTTGATATAATAAAATGAAATATATAATAATTATGAAGCTGGTTTTTGAATAAAATTCTAAAACCCTCAGGCCAGTAGGTAGAAGTACATACCAGCTTTTCCAGTACTGTTGTCCATGAGGCTCAGAGTGGGAAGTTTGAAAATGCAGCACTAGAGATATGAAGCCAGCAGCAAGTGGTGTTGAAAACTTGTATAGTTTGTATAGTAAATGTAAAAAAAAAAGTATTGCATAAAAAATAATTTGATTACTTTGAGATTGTTTTACTTAAGTGATCAATAAAGTTGCGTTTGATTTGGTTACTTAACATGCAATGATACCATAATGTTTTAAGGTAAATTAATTCATGATCCTCTATCTCACAGATGTGATTTGTTATAAAATTCATCATAATCATAAAAAAATCTGATTTCATATAAAATGTCATTGTTCTTGATGCTCACTTGACATCATATTGACATATTGATCTCTCTCTCCCCCCCAGTCAAAGAGGGCAGGAATCTGGTTCCTATGGACCCCAACGGTCTGTCAGACCCCTATGTGAAGCTCAAGCTGATCCCAGATCCCCGCAGCGAGAGTAAACAGAAGACCAAGACCATAAAGTGCTGCCTCAACCCCACCTGGAATGAGACCTTTAAATTGTAAGGCTTTATTACACCATGTTTGCTGTCTGTCTCTCCCTTTTCCTCTCTTCTCCTTCGTTAACTCTTCTCCCCATTTTATCTCTGTTTCTTCATCTCCCTCACTCAGGGCGGTGTTTTCATTATGCTCTGCTTTCCAAGCGTGTGTAACCGCTGGCGCTCAGATAAAAACATCTGGCTCCTTCTATTCACAAAACCTTGCTTTCGGGGTCGTTTCCTGCAGTTGCCTCCAATTACATTCTTAATAAGCTGCATCACAGTTTGCGTGGATGAAGACTGAGATTTGCATTTTCAGGCGCAGATGTTCAGTTTGAATGTTTTTTTTTTAACACCTACCCAACAAATGGAAAAGAGATGAGAGAAGCGTTTTGATAAGCTGACTCAAACATGTGTGGTCTGAATGTAACACAGAGTTTATATGGGAGACTTATTGACAGCTGCTACTATATTTCTTGTATTTGGGAAATGAGGTGAATCTGATTACTGGAGGAATTAAACTAGGCCACAAAGTGTTATGGCAGACTGACAAGTACTGCTCTCATGTGGTCAAAATTCAAATAGTCAAGCAACGTCTACAGATATCTTTCCCTGCCATCATCCAACTGTTGACTGTCCATGTTTGTCTCCCAGCCACCTGAAGGAGTACGATAAGGACCGCCGCCTGTCGGTGGAGGTGTGGGACTGGGACCTGACCAGCCGCAACGACTTCATGGGCTCGCTGTCCTTCGGCATCTCGGAGCTCCAGAAGCAAGGAGTGGATGGATGGTGAGATGAAAGGAACGATGGATGGATGGATGAACGTCGGGAGGGAGAGGGGTACAGAGAGACGTGAGGCACAGGTAGAGGAGGAGGGAGAGCGAAGGTGACCTTGATCATTACTGCACCGTTGGAGAAACGCTTTAGTTGGAGCTCCTCTTTTCATTCTGGTGATGCTCATTGCCAAAGCATCTCTACCCTGTCTCTCTTTATCTCTTCTTCTTTATCTCTCCACCTCCCTCCCTCNCTCCCAGAGAGATGGCAGAGACGAAGAAAGACATAGGCAGACAGAGGGAGGTTCAGCTTTTGCTAACATGACCCTCATGCCTCCATTCACCCTATTCAGAATCACACGTAGAAGACAGTCACAGTAATAGATAATGCACGTCATATGTATGCACACACACTCACATACAGAGTCAAACTCAAAATATTATTCAGATGAAGTTAAGGAGCAGAGTTGTATATTAACATTTTCCTCATATAGAGCTGAGACATGTTTATATATCTGAATTCAAGAAGTTGAAGTTTTATTGGAATGAAGTCTTGATCAAAAGACACATTGTTAAAGCATATACAAAGTATACAGTAATGTAAATGATACACACAATTCATACTTATTCCTTACTTCCCTTCACCTTGTCTTTATTTTTTCAGTCTTTCTCTTTTTGTTTCTTCCTTTGCTTTTACTCTCTCACTTTTGTCTCTCCCTCTTTATTTCATTTCTATTATACTGGGAGCTAAATCACAAGAGGGGGGTAAATGGGAGGAAAATGAAGGTGAATTGTGGCATTGAGAGAGAGAAGCACAGACAGATGTGAAGGCAGTGGGAGATTAGTTGACATTTAAAGAGACACAACATGTTTGCATCTACTGCAATTATTGAAGAAAATCTGACCTGACTTCTCTTATTTTGAAAAACTGAAGTATATACAATAGCTGACTTTCTATGTGTGGAAGTAGGCGAAATGTATGATGCATTATGTGTCATGGAGGTGGTGATAGTGCACTGAAATCTTGTATGATAATCAGAAGAAGAAGTCGCATTTTCAGAGAGGAAACTGTTTAAAGGTCCTGGATTTAAAATCACATTTCGACATTTCAGTTGGACAGTGAGGAAGACAGATGCATTTCTACCACTAATTTAGTGCAGAATTACTCTTTATCCAAAAATGCAAAACCACCTGAAGTTAGTGTTGATGCATCAGATTTTGCTGCTGCCATTCTTCCTTTTTCTAGCATTTATAATGTGAATACATACTTGGACACATGGCTGCAGACAGAGACAGAGACAGACAGAGAGAGCAGCATTAATCTCTGAAGGCTTTTGAGAGTGTTGCCTTCAGTATGCTCCGCTGCTCACAAATACCTCGACTGCTCCTCTGCGTGTGTGTGTGGTGTGTGTCAGAACAGATGGAGACAGATAGAGCCTTTTATCCATTGATGAGTCGAGAAGCGTATGGGTTGCACCGCTCGCACACAGCGCGCACAACAAACCGTTGCAGGGAGCAGCAGAGTGCTCGCAGGCTTCGCTCTGACAATTTCCAAATCAAGGCAGGTGGAGAAATTACTGCACAGGACAGAGGAAGTGCAGAGAGTGTGGTCAGCAATTTGAGATAAGATAGGATAAGATGTACTCATCCTGTACCTCTGTGTCTGAGAGTGCAGGCGTTTTGCTAATTTCTTAAGAGCATTTCTTTTTTTAAATTAAAGCATGGCTTAACAAAGTGGAGATTTTAATTAGATTAGATCTTAAGATTATAATAGTTTCTTAAGACAGAGACGGGACGAGGGAGCGAGACAAGGTCGAGGCAGGAGACGAATGAAACGAGCGAGAGAGAAAGAGCTAGAAATGCAACAAGGTGAATAGAGGAGAGCAGCGGTGACAGACAGACATGAATAAATGGAGAGTCAGAGACACAGGCCAAATTCATACAGATGAAGTAGACATGAATTTTAGAGAAGAGAGAGATGGCACAAAAACTTTTGAGAGCGAGTGGGAGAGAGCGGTTGAAGGACAGAAACAAGAGAAGCGGTGACAGTCATCATTGAATGGAGTGGCAGACTCTCAGGGAGGCCATATTTGTTATGGAAAGTGTGAAGTGGAGTGCAAAGTGCCTGCGCGGAATAAATGAAACGAAATGAACCAAAAGGCTAAAAACTTTTTTTCCCTTTTTAACATATTTATCAATTCCACTCCTGCGTCTCGAAAAAGATGTTCCCTGTGTGATATTAAAAATGCCCCCACTTCTGAAAAAGAGACTGAATGTTTAGGGGGACACTTTAAAGTTTGAAGGCCTTTATGTAATTTTATTAGAACTTTGACTTGTGAAATATGTGTTTGTGTTCAAAGTCAAGCTTCCCATATTTTTGTTCATTGTAGTGTGTGGCAGTGATCTTGAATGACCCAGGGCCCTGGTGGGAAAATTCTCCCACCATCTTTAACCATCTGTTAAGGAGCTTTATATGATATTCAGCACATTTGCCATAAGTAATAAGACTTGTCCACATAATTAGTGGAATGTGTGTTGATGAACATTTCACATAAATGTTGATGCTTCCTTTTCTTGGCATGCTAAAAAGATTTTTTTTTTCTTTCAAGGCCTTTTCCTCACATCTGTCAATATGCAAATCTCTGAAATCTTGAGCTGTTTTAATACTGAGACAACAAGCACAACCCCCTGTTGTGTGCCCAAAAGTGATTAAGTGCCACATGAAGTAAACCAAGTCTGCTTCTATGATACAAGTTGGCAAAATTACTGAGTTTCATTGTCATAAATGCAGCGCCTTAGTTGCAGGTTGTGATCCCAGAGTCAATGGGATAAATGCGGTTGGGGATCGTGAATAAATAAATCTTAAAAACTGTGTCTAATGTAGTCCACTATTTTCTCTATCTGTCATCTAGAGGGCTAAGATTGGTCCCGGCAAGAACACAGAGGGCAAGTCGGCCAACGCTGCGTCCCGGTTCGACTCCAACGGCAACCAGGATCGCATGAAGCTGTCTGACTTTAACTTCCTGATGGTGCTGGGAAAGGGCAGCTTCGGCAAGGTGAGGACACGCTGCTGAAAAATATCTGCTTGTTCTGAATTTGATGGCAGCAACACGTTTCAAACCAGTTGGGACAGGAGCAAGAAAAGACTGTGAAAGTTGTGGACTGATCCAAAAACACCTGTTTGGATCATTCCACAGGTAAACAGGTTCATTGGGAACAGGTGATAGGATCATGATTGGGTATGAAAGGTTCATCCTGGAAAGACTCAAGAGAGGTTCACTAGTTTGTCAAATACATGATTGTATAAAGGAGATTAATGGGCTTGAGATGTAACCACAGTTTGTTACTTCTTTGGTCTCAGGTTTGTAGTTTGTGTGGTAGCCATTGTACGTATGCAAAGACATAGATAAAACATATATATCTGTGCTCTAATTGTGCGCTATGATGAATACGTCTGTGAGCATTTGTGTGTGTTTGACTGAGCGTTACAGCTCTGAATCCACACACAGAGCTTCGAGGGAAGAAAAGATGGACAGAAGAGAGACGATAGAGGCAGAAGGAGTGAGAGGAGACGAGGCACAGGTAGACAGAGATGGATGAAGGCGCAGAGAGACGGAAGAGGATGACGTGACAAGTGGAGAGAGTGATGAAAGGAGAGGGAGACAGAGATGTGAGAGCATGGCGGCAAGGTTGACATGAATGAATTGAGAGCGAGGTAAAGACGTCAGACTGAATGAAAAGAGGGAGAGCGAGAGAGGAAGGGGGGGACCTTGGAGAGGGAAGACTGACGTGAATGAATGAAAATCAAGGCGAGAAAGTGGAAAGAACGGGAGGACGGGGCGAGAGAGAAAGAGGGGGAGCGAGGGAGGAAATTGGGTAAACGATGGGTAGAGCAGCAGGGGTGGAGGGAGAGAGAGAGAGAGAGAGAGAGACTATTGTCTGTGTACCAGACCTGTATGCCCGGAGCCTGTTTCCATGGTAACGGGCATTTAAAGCAACAGTGATGCGTCAATATGGAGAGACTGAGTCGAGGGTCGATCATTACTGGAATACCCGACGCACACATGCATGCACACACACACACACACACAGATTGCTGAAACATGCAGAGATGCACATGAGTACACACCTTCTGCAGAGACACACACATGTGCAGCCTATGTTGGAGCATACAGAGACACACACACACACACACAGGCATACAGAACATGCATGTACACACGCTCTTCATTTAAGCCTATTCCATGTGCACAGAGACACACACATACATTAGCACATGCACTAACAGGCATTGGCGTGATGTGTGTGTTTCTTTAATGGTCTCTGAGTTTGTGTGGGAGGCTGCTACCTTCAGTGTCTGAGGACATCTGCATCACAATACTGCTGCTCACATTTCTGTGTGGACACGCTTACAGTGTGATAATGACACACACACACACACACACACACACACACACTTGTATCTCATTGGCCGACACAGGCAAGAGCATGTTTTGACCTCATCTGTAACAAGCATGTAAGCAGAAACACACACATAAACACACATGTATAAAGTTGCATTTATTCCATACACTCGTTTTCATATAACAGGATGGGAGCATTATGTTCTGTGTTCTGTCTATTGCAGCAAAGTGTCTTTTATTGTCCATGTGCTTTTAAGCAACAAGGAAGTGCTATGCCACCGTTGTTTGTTCTTTTAGCTTCCTGTCTACACTGGAAGTGGTAAAGTGTTGTTAAACCAGTTTCACTATATAAAGTACAGCACGAAGGAAGGTCAGAGCATGTGAGTCCTTTCATGTCCTGCACGACGTCAGGATCAGCTGGTAATGTTGCAGGAGTCATGGTGTCTGCTTGCAATGTGTTGTTTTTGTTTATGTAATGTGTATATATGCATAAATCAATATGGTGTCATAACACAAGTGTTGCTATTGATATGGGTGTGTATCACAAAGTTACATAATCATACAGTCACTTTGCAGTTCGGCAACATTTAAATCAAAATGTGACGACCATTGGTGCATTGTTTCCTTATGTGCTCATTCAAATCTCTGTCAATCTGATCAAACCACAGCTGCAGAGTTCTAATGAAGCAGATTAAACGAGCACTTGATGTTAACTAAATGTGTTTTTTTCTGAACTTTGACTTTGATTTTTGCTTATTCATTCATAAATATTTAATGTTGTGGATAAATACCTCAGATTATAACCAACTTTTCAAGGCCTTTAATCCTCATCATGACAACACAGTCTGTTGTTGTTTGCTGTCAGCTGGCACAAAGGAATACAATGTGGACGTATGAAAGTCTGATAAAAACCCAAAAATATTCATCAAAAGCCTGTTTTCATTTGGCAGTGAAAGTGTTGAATGTGTGTTAACGTTAGCACGCTATCAGCCTGAATAAGTCCTGCTGTGTCCTGCAGTGACTGTCTGTGTGGGACCAGGCAAGAAATACACTCTGTCTCGGTGGATATGATCCATTGGACTATAGATTATGTGATATATGACAGGTAGGAATAATACAACGCAGCCCACTGTAATACAACACAGCGCTGTATCATGCAATGCAGTGGAGTGTGGTTTCATTGGTTTTCCCTGGGTAAATTCACTCTGCAAGGTCAGCAGAGAAAACACAGTGGCATCATTTACGACATATGACAGTTAATATCCCGAGGACCGCTTTTCTGTCAAGTGACCCTGAACAACTTTCTTGGATAAAAGGGGCGTCGGCGATGGTGACAAACACCACTGTTCCTGGTAGGGTAGCCAGTTTATGAACGACCACAATGACCTTGAGTGAGACGCCGATCCTCGCTGAGATCGCAAAATGCGACTCGGAAGCTAAACTCAGCAGATAACTGCCGAAAATTACACGCACAACATAAAAGCTATAACGACTCAAACGTGTCACCGACGTGTGTAATGGTGCCAAAAAGCTCTGGTTGATACTGTGCGTGCTCTTTTGTGTGCAGAGGCGTTTCAGTTTTGGATGAAACCCTGTGGTTTTATGTCTTCTCTTGTGCTGGTCTTGTCCTCGTCCTTGTGGTTGCATAAAATGAGCTTGAGGCCAGATGGTGTCCTTCCTCTCTGTTTCAACTTTATAGAGTTTGTATTTACATAGAGTCACACTGCCACCATATGTGATGAGTCCACACACACACAAACACACTCTCTCTCTCTCTCTCTCTCTCTCTCTCTCTCTCTCTCTCACACACACACACACACACACACATACATCTGTCAAATGATATCACCGGCTTCCAACTTCAGCAGATATCTAAACTTTGCTGAAGACTATAATGCACATTCTTGAACTGTGGATGCCCTCCATGCAAACACACATTTACACCCTTACACACACACACACATTCACACTGTATACCTGTATGTCCCCTCTACATTATCATACCTGAATATTCATAAGGCATAAATAGCAAAGCTGCTATGTATCTCTTAGGGAAAAAAAATTATGAAGTGGACCAAAGGTCAGTCTAATTGCTCTATTCTTGGCGATCTTCGAAAGAATAATAAGTGTGATATGTTTTCCATTTACATCATTAAGCTGACGTTCATCTACTGCAACTTATTACGAGTGAGCAGGGTGGTGGTTGTGCTCGCCGAGCGTTTGACAGCCCATGTTTCTGTTTGCAGACGTAGAATATGTCAGCCCACTTTTCCTCAGTTCAACGTACACACTGGTCTCTCTAAGATCTGCTCTATCTTGCTTCCCCAGAGGAACGGCCATTAAACACATCAAGAATTCAATCAGACTCACTTTAACTTGAGCATTTGAGCAGTTGCAAATTTTCCAAGTCGCTAGGTTCCTCCCCAGCAAATTAGCATAAGAAAAGTGATAAAATGTTTTAATATGAAATGCGATTGGATGAAAGATCCTTTGTTGAGGTCTGAAAACTCAATTAGTCTTGTGGGAACTACAAACACGCCGTGCTGGCCATGTAATGTAAAGCTCCACGTTCTTCTTGCCTGTTCGCTGCCTTGTTTTAAGATAGAGTTAAAGTACTTTTATTAGTTTTAGAATGACGGGAAGAAGTTTGTGTTTCAGCATGTGGATTACTATTAGCATACAGTCACAGTAACAAAAACTATAAGACAAAAGAAATGATGATCTTTAAATTGTTCACTTTGACTTTTTAAAATCAACTTGAAGTTACATAAATATTCTCATATTTCACTTTTGCTTTAAACTTATATGGTGTTCTGATGCATCTACAGACAATATGCAACATGCAATTTCTTGGAAGAGCTTTGCCTCTTGTTACACAACTATACACACTAAAGCTCACTAATCAACCTGTTATATCTGGTTTATTTAATCAAAAAAACAAAAAAATTGCAACATTTCCCCCCTGTTTCCAGTCTTTAACCTTGAAGTGAACATTTAGATATAAGGTCTATTTTCTAATCTAATTCTCTGCAAGAAAGCAAATAAATCTATTTAGCAAAATGTTGAACACTTACTTTAAAGCTCCTTGTTGTTGAGGTTTGCTTTACAGGCAGCACAGAGCCCTTCAACAGTTGCACTCATATAATCCCCCATACAGATTTCACTCTAGAGGGTTGAACTTTTATAACCTAGTCACAAGCCTGCTTCAACTTTTATGAGATGACCTGCGAGCTGAGGCTCGACCTAAATTCTGCCTGCTATTTGCGGCGGCCATTCTTCGGGAAAGAAGATATGAGGACAGGAGAGGAGAGAAGGAAGGAGGCAAAAATGGGAAAGAGGGAACAAATGGTGATGAAAAAGGAGAGAGTGGGATCGGGTAAACGAGAGTCCTGAGAGAGGAAGACGAGACAGAAACGTTTACTCCTCTGTTCGAGAGACTGTGAGCAGTGTGAGTCTGACCTTGGCTGCAAGACATTTAAACTGCTGAGCACACACACACACAGAATCCACACATATGAACTCTATGAGGCATCGCACAGTGGTTTCGTTTTTAGCATCTGTCCGGTCGACCTCCACACGAATCAGCAGTCACAGATTATATATGAAACTACAGCCCATGGTGGGTATGAGTGTGTGTGTGTGTGTGTGTCTGAGTGTGCCTCACAGCTTACGAGCAGACATGCTTCCAGACTTCACAATTAAAACAAATAGGATTTCTGGATTGCTTGACTGCTGCCAATCTCTCTCTCCGTCATTCCTTCCGTCCTTCCCCTCCTCCTGCCCTTCGCCTCCTCCTCCAATCTGCCTCCCTCCTTTTTAAATCCCACTCTCCTCACTCTCTCACTCACTCATTCACCTTCCTTTATCGCCATCCGCCCCCACGCTGCGTGCCCTAAAGAAAAGAAACGTGAAATAATCCCCCTTTCTTTTCGACTTTTTCTCCTCCCTGACGTTGGCGAAGGGCAAAGAGAAGCCGAACAGTGTGAAAATCTCACAGAAGAGCTAGAGAAATCTTTCAATCTGGCCGCTGCCCTTCCTCTTTTCTTCCTCTTTGGTCAAGTAACAGAGCTGCATGACATTAAGATAATGGTTAATTAAGGCCTCTGTACACTACATGATCCCGGCCTGAGATCTAAATACAAATAGGCAGCTGTGAGACATTTGCACCAAGTTCCTATTTCTATGCCGGTCAAGCTTTCTATTCTCACATAACACACACAGTTTACATGACAGCAGTGGCAGATTTACTACACAAAATTCCTACTCATTTTTAAAACCATTGCTCCTTGATTTTGGACCATTGACCATCACTTTTGCAGGTTGTAATGATGAAGATGGCCGACTGATTTTATCAACTATAGTCACCCAGCAGATGAAGCCAAAGTTAGATCCAGCCAATATATTTAAGTCCTCAAAAGGAAATTGTAGCTTCATACAAAAGAATAGATATTCAAACATTCAACACAGACAGACATTAGTATTATTAACAGTAGGGTAATGGGGTTGGCACTTCGTTTGGCCAATCAGATTTCAAGGATGGTGCAACCCCAGGCCGCCTCCTAGACAAGCCTTTCCTTGTAGTTATTATACTTATTTTGCTGCATGATGTTGCAAGTTGATGGCGTGTGTGCGTTTTTTTTTTAATTCACATTTTCGTGCTACAATTCAGCGGACATCTCTGACAAGCCTCCGAATTGATATTGCACAGTCTGAGACAAATTGCGAATAAGATTTTATTGGGTCTGTCTCACACAGAGTAGCATGCAATCAAACTATGTGGGAGCCTTTTATCACCTCCGCTCCTGTCCGTCCTGCCTTTCTTTTTCTTGCCATTTCTCCTATCTTGAAAGATGACGAATCCGTTTTTCTCTCTCCGTCCCTCCTGTCCTTAGTCTCTTTATTTCTACTTTGACTGTCTAACCCAAAACAGTCAGAGACACTTTCCTTTATCCCTGCCCTTTACAGCACCTCCTCTGTCTCTCCCACTTTCTCTGCCTCCCTCCCTTCCTTGCCCTCTTTCTCCCTCTTCCTCTCTCTCTTCCAAGGCGATGTTGGTATAAAGGCATGATGGGTAACTTTGTGCCATAAAGATGTTGAATATTGATGAATTTACCTGTATTTTCCATCTATCCTCTCTGCTCCTCTCTCTAGGTCATGCTGGCAGAGCGCAAAGGGACGGAGGATCTGTACGCCGTAAAGGTCCTGAAGAAGGACGTCGTGATCCAGGACGATGACGTCGAATGCACCATGGTGGAGAAGAGAGTGTTAGCGCTGTCTGGAAAGCCCCCGTTTTTAACACAGCTGCACTCCACCTTCCAAACTATGGTAGGTGGTAAATGGACTTTATATAACTTTTCTTGACCACTCAAAGTGCTTCACAAAGCAAGCCAGCATTCACCCATTCACGCATATTCATACATGGTAGCTGATTGGATTCTGGCCAACACTACTAACCACGCACACGCATTCACACACCGATGGAACAATTGGAGCAATTTGGGATCCATGTTCCTGTAAGAGGCCAGTGATTGAACCACTAACCTTCTGATTGGTGGACGGCTGCTCTACCTCCTGAGCTACAGCCGCCTTGTAAGGTGGGCCGACATATTTGAACATCAGTTGTGTGATGTCATACTACATTCTGTACTACTACTAATTGACTTGACATCTTCTTTGTTAAAGCAATAGTTCAATAGGGAAATACACAATTTCACCTTCTTGCCAAGAGTGAGTTCACATCCATCTGTCCATTACATATGAGACCACTACCATCATACTGTTAGTTTAGTTTAGCATAAAGACTGGAAACAGGGAGAAAACGCTAACCCGGCTACATCAGAAGCTAAATGCACCCACTAGCACCAATGTTGCTTCAACATTTCCACATATAATCCAAAATACAAAAACTGAGCATATAACATTCATAAAGGTAGAATTTGTTGCAGGATTGTTGCATTAGGCTGCATTAGTTCATAGGTGTACATAATAACTGACAACACACATGGTATATTTGTGTAGGACTACTGAGAACTTTATCTCCCTGATGTATATGATGGTGTGCTTCCTTATTGATTTAACACACCGGTCAAACATGTGGCGACCGGAAACCAAAAAGAAACTATACATTTTACATTCTTCTTTCACTGTGTTTGATATGAAGGGAGCCACGGCGCGGCGTCCCGCTGAAGGGCAGATCGGCGCCACTGGTGAGCGCTGTGGTCTTAACAGCAGCCACCCCGCCTGCTGTCACCGGCTCACAGCTGGAACACGCAGGCTGGATTCATACTTGATTCACGCTCATCTTCTGACGTATAATCCATATTACACTGAAGATGAGTCAACAGAGGAGTAAATATAGCTCTCTGGTCCTGTACTTAACACTGAGCACACGTCATTTACATGCACAACATAAACATGCCTGTTTGTGCGTGTGTTTTTCTTTATTGATTGATGAACATAATGTGTTTGAGGTTGTGGTTAAAGGCTAGGCTAATAATGCTGACCTGGCCTACACACACACACACACACGCAAAGTAGAAGTTAGTGTGTTAATCCTCCTCAGCACTAATTCTCTGACCAGAGGATTCATACATATGGGACTTAGCAGGCAGTTATGACACACACACACGCACATAAAGGCAATTATAACATGCATGCATGCACACATACATACTGTATATGTTGTGTAGCGCGCACACACAAATGCATTTTAATCACACTTCACGTCATGTTGCACACAAACAACTGCTCAGCCTGTGCAGGAGAACGCGCACACACACACACACACACACACACACACTAAAGGCCTCATACAACACAGTTCCAGTACATTTTCTCCAAACACACACATGACAATTTACCAAATCCCTCCTCTCTCCCTCATATACTGTACCTTATTGGCAATTTCTGTAGATAATGGAGGAGAATTAGCTCTTAAATTGAAGTTTCTCTGTTCCCTCAGTTGAAGGCTGATTGGACGACCCCAGTCACCTCTTTCTCACTGTCTTTTCCTCTTTCCCTATCTTTTATCCCTTTTTGACATCTCCCCTGTTATCCCCTCTGATGTTACTCATCACTGTCAATCTCTTTTTGCTCGACACTATCTTATTCTCTTTTCTCCAGTTTTCCGTGACCTCTGACCTGCTTTTATGAACTTGTGCTTTTTTTGACCTCTCTCACTCTCTCTCTCTCTCTCTCTCTCTCTCTCTGTCTGTCTGTCGTCTGTCTGTCTGTCTGTCTGTCTGCCCCCCCATCTCTCCACAGGACCGCTTGTATTTTGTCATGGAGTACATAAACGGAGGAGATCTCATGTATCAGATCCAGCAGGTCGGCAAGTTCAAAGAGCCCCACGCTGTGTGAGTACTGACACACACACACACACAAAGCAGCTTTTGTCGACACGTTCTTACACCATCATAGCACAAAATCTTAATCCCACACTTATGGGCGTTTGGTAACACTTTTTTTTTTTTTTTTTTTAAATCATGCTGAATAAGCCATCAGCAGTTTGACGGGGCTCAGGTGACGGATGAGCAATGCCAGCAGAGCCCGGGGGTGAAATATGTTGTTCGCCCCGATGCACGTTGCTGCTCTGAAGAACTTCAAAGAAACGAGAGTAATCCAGCAGCGAGTTTTCAGTGTGTGGTAGAATACCTCCAAAACTGCAGAATATAATTAAGGTGGCTGGCGAGATCACTGGTGTCAAGTCAAACCAGCGGGCTGACATATTTGACAAGCGGGCTGTCGGGTGGAGGGGGGGGAGCAGGAGCCGTGGAGGAGTTTGCCCTTCATCTGCTTTATAGGGAATTAGAGTTTCTTTCCCTCTGGCAGCAGGTTTCGACTACTGAAGGGCAAGTCGAACAGGGCGAGGAACTTGTTTATCTAAGGCCATCAACGTGTTCTGCTCTCTTTAATTTATTTATCAGACACTAGTCAAGATATTCTGATCTGTGCACGATGATGACGACGCCTTGAACTTTTGTCTCAGTGTCTCTTTTTTGTACTCCTGTGTATTTATGTCTTGCATCTAACACCACGTTCCCGCCGCGGCGACGCCCCTCTGGTCGTCACTCTGATCACAGATGAACATCCAACAGGCTCTACAGACTCTGCATATTCTACACCCCTTTAAAATAGACAGACACGATAGCACTCACCCACGCAAACACACACACACACACACACACGTAAGCGATAGTTGACTGCGTGGTCAGTGTGTCCAGACTCAGCCTGTTGATCTTATCAGCTGCTCTCTGGCCTTGAAGAGACAGCGCTGACCTTTTCTGTCCACACACACACACACACAAATGATCCCTCTGTTTTCCTCTTGTCCTTTCTCCCAGCCGCTTTCTAATTACTGTTTTTGTTTCTCCTTGTGTGTTGAGTAGATTCTACGCTGCAGAGATAGCCATCGGTCTGTTCTTCCTTCATCTAAAGGGCATCATCTACAGGTAACCTCCACTCCACAACGTATAAAACACCCAAACATGTACTTCATCATATATGATATCATCTGAGCTGAGATCAAATTTATGATCCACCGCTCCATGTAAAATCTCCAGTCATGTATCATAATAAAAGTGAGATGTTCTGATGAAGTTATTACTGACACCACTTTGTATTAATGCAATAACCATCTCTCTCACAATTTTTTATTTTCTCCCATTCTCTCATTGACCCACATTCTGTCACAGAGATGGCTGAAACAGAAACTACACACATACTTGATTGACATAATTTAAATTGAATGAATTCTCAGTTTAGTAAAGGACGTATTTTCTTTGCAATAGTGTTATTTGATTAGGTTTAAAATGAATTATTGCAACAACCCAAACACATTTTACACCTTTATGATACAAGTTTGAAAAGCAGGGACTTTTTAGCAAATCTGTTCCTAAATCACAGAAGTGCTGCAGTTGTGCGATGTACGAGTTTTTGACTTAACAAGTTTTATTTCAGCAGAATCAAATGGAGAGAATTTAAGTGTGAAGTTGCTACAGATAAATGAGCCTAGCAAGTAGCAAGTTGTTTTTGACACATAGTCACACTGTCAAGAAATGTCCCCTCCCTCTCGCAGTGCATCGTTCCCTATCAAACTTCCACCAAAATGAATAAAGAAGAGTGCAGAGGATGAGAAATCTGCAGACTAAAAAAAACCCAACAATGACTTGATCAAGAGCCCTCTGTCGTGAATTGAGCATCATTCTCCTTTAACATCATTTTTCCCTCCTATAGAGATCTGAAGCTGGACAATGTGATGCTGGACTGTGAGGGTCACATTAAGATAGCAGATTTTGGCATGTGTAAAGAAAATATGCTCGATGGAGTCACCACCAAGACCTTCTGTGGAACACCAGACTACATAGCTCCTGAGGTACAGTGTGATTGTGTGTGTGGTGTGAATGATGGTGGGTGCAGGTGCTCTGGTCGTTGTCTCTGGCCTCCTGTATGTTCACAGCTGCTATAGAGCTGCTTAATGTAGATCATGATCAACACCATACAAATACTCCCGATGCCTTAAATCCTTAGTTTGGCATTTTGGGAAATACACTTATTTGCTGTCATGACAAGAGTTAGACAGAAAGATTGATACCAGTCCTATGTCTGAATGGTAACTATTTAACTGGAACCTAGAATACCTAGATAACAAAATCTATCAGCATCTATAGTTCTGTTATTGTTAAGTACAGTATCCTTTAAGCATGTGGGGAATTCAGTCTCCTAAATCACTTCAGTCTCATAGTAGCTGCATTTTAATTGGACCCAGTATCAGTCCAGTTTAGGAGCCAGTGTGCTTCTTCAGAGCTGCTTGTCAGGATTAAATAGCTTCAAAAAAAACCGTCACAACTTTCCAGCGTTGGTTTAGGGAGGTCTGTGTCTGACCGTTTCTGTAACTTCACGAGAACCAATTATCTCGTATTTACACCTACCTTGTGCGATGGTTGTCCAGCTGCGTGGAGACAAGGAAGGGTTTGAACTCTCTCTCAAATTCTTTTTCTTCATGCATAACTGTTTGTGGCAATTCACATCTGGAACATCTGGTGCAACGCTTTGAATGCCTTCCTGGAAATATGCATCGTTATCCCCATATTTAAATGATATCGTGTCTCTCCCCTCTTTCAAACTGATTGTTTAATACATACATACAGTTTGTGTTTTAAGTATTTTCATACACTGCCTACATGATGGCAACTTTCCTAAACAAACTCTTATATTCCAGATCATCGCCTACCAACCTTATGGCAAATCCGTGGACTGGTGGGCCTTTGGAGTATTGCTCTATGAGATGCTGGCTGGACAGGTTAGTCTTTGTGTGTCTGTGTTACTTTCATTAATAGAATCATTAAACCTGGTTTAAAAAAAATCATGAATTTGCTCCTCTCGTCCCTCAGCAGCATTTGTATTCATGACTGAATGTGAAAGAAACAAACACTCATGATGGTAGCCTTTAAAAATCTGACATTGTGTAATGAAAGGTCAGCTATTAAATTATACCCCTTGATGAGTTTTTCTCTCATGGCATTAATAATTGTTAGAGTAGATGTGACATTTTCGAATCCTGCATGTCTCATTTGGAGTGGATATTGTGAATGTGTGAGCCTCGCAGGCCTGTAGTGTTTTGATTGTGAGGAGTCCAGACAAAAAGGCTTTTAATGATTCAATTAAATCTCCTCCATTCGTCCTGTCCTTCCCTCTGTTTCTCCTGCCTCCTCTCTCCTCTCCTCCCTCCTCTCTCCTCTCTCCTCTCCTTCTGTCCTCGCCAGCCTCCATTCGACGGTGAAGATGAAGATGAGTTATTTCAGTCCATCATGGAGCATCACGTCTCCTATCCCAAGTCAATGTCCAAGGAGGCTGTCGCTATCTGTAAAGGGGTGAGTGTACACAGACACACACACACACTCACAGACACACACACACACACACACAAGTCCTTGTCTGTCTCACAAGCTCAACCTTGCTCCCTCCTCACAAAATCTCCCTCTTCCTCTCTGTCTCGCTCCCTCGCTCCTCTCGACGCTCTTTCTCTCTTTCACACACTCGCGCACAGACGCAGAAGAGGGGATTGGGAGGGTATTAAATTCGTTTGAGGAAAGGATGCGAGAACAGGGAGGAGAAGAGGGAGGAGGTGAACGGGCGAAGGAGGAATAGAAGGAGGCAGAGAGGGACATCAAAATTATCTGCATAATTAAAACCATTGTGGGGGAACATTTATTTGGAGTGAAACAACATTGTTCGCTCTCGCTATCAGTCCTGCTTCCATCTCTCTCTCTCTCTCTCTCTCTCTCTCTCTCTCGCTCTCTCTCTCTCTCTCTCTGTCATAACGCTCCACTTTTCCGTCCTTCTCTCTCTGCAGTGTTCATTGTTAAGCCGCTGTTTTGCTTTTTTCATTGTACATCCTCTCTATCTCTCTCACACACGCAGACATACACACACACAAATTCTCCCTCTCCCTCTCCCTCTCTCTCTCAGACACGCGCACACACACACACACACACACACATTGCACTGCTCTAATAGCCTAAGCTTGTGCAGTGTGCTCAGTTGACTGTGGAAACTCCTCTTCAGAAAAGACTGGCCAGTACCAAATGATGCTCTGACACTTCCCAACTGGACTGGATTGGTGTATGAGTGTGTGTGTGTGTGTGTGCACACGTGTGTCTGTGCACATGTGTGTTTGTGTGAGCTGATTACTGCTATGAACAGAGTGAGTCCTCTCTATCAAACCACCACCTCTCTGTCTCATCTCCTAACTCCCCGCTTCACTGACCATGACGACAAACTGCACACACACACACACACACACACACACACACACACACACTGGAGGATGTATAGAATGTTTAGATACGCATTCAATCCTTTTGCACAAAGCTTGTCACCTCTCTCTAATGATTTCATCAAGCAAAATGTTTTCATCAATTAATCAAAGTGTAAACATAAAACCAAAGATTTTTGTTCATTAACAAGGTATTTCGAAAGAAAGAAAGAACGATACCTCTTTCCTATCTGTTTTGTTTTTAAATCTGTATCCTAACACAAGATTGTATAACCTATACACACACACACACACTCACACAACATAAACATACAGTGCAAGCTTGAATTAAGACATATATGCCAGCATGACTTTAGTTATATGTCATTCCACTAATTTTAAAAGCAAAGGCAGTCATAGGCAAATTGATGACAAATATGTTCACTGAGACACACGCACGCACACACACACACACACACACACACACACACAAGCTGTGTTATGTATTAGTGATGATTACTGGGTTGTAGAGCTACAACAGTGGATCTTCAGTGGAGCATGAAAGCTCGCCTCCGTCCACCCCCACAGCTCCCACTGCGCCCTGCCAGCACTGCCTGGGTTAACTCAATGCATGTGCGTGTGTGTGCGCATGTGAAGACTACATGAAGCATTCCTCTTTAAATGCTACAAGATATTTCCATTTTGGAAAAGAGGAAAAAAATCCTCCTGTAAAGTTCATTTTCAGTCGTGTGCAGTGAATACAGGGCAGTCTGAGCATGATGGTGTCATGTTAAACTTTAGCCTTGATAGCCCAATGAAAAAATGACAGCAGTTGCACTAATTATTGCGATAAAGGTTCATTTTTTAACAGCAAGTGTCTTTATTTCAAAATAACAAACCGAGATCAGGGTTATCCTGACAGTTTCCCATTGATGTTTTTTGCTGTTGTAACAGCTGCAAAAACTTAAATCCTGTCACCAATTATCTGCGTTTTAAGATTAGGACTAGAAAGAGTTTAATGTCTGCCGACATACTGTAGAGTGCTGACATAACTTGGGCAGGTTTTTGTCTGTGTGTGCGTGTGCGTGTGTGCGTGTGTGTGTGTGTGTGAGCGTGTGTGTGAGCGAACACATGTGTGGAAAGGGAGTGATCAGAGACATTTCCACTCCCCTGCTTCCATCCTGACCAGCATCCATATTTCATAGCCAGCAATGGGCCACACATCACACACACACACATACGCTTAAGCTGCTACTACAGTATATTCTGTAGTCCTGCTACAGTGTTAGATACATGATGTCTTCAACGTCACATGATTCTACAGCAAGGAGTAATTGTATAACTGTGTCCTTACACATGCAAAGGTGCACACACACACACACACACACACACACACACACACACACACACACACACATAGACACACACACACACACACACACACACACACAGAGCCTCCAGTGATGTTCCTATTGCATTTTGCAATGCATTGCAACACACAACATACACAATACTGGAAGATGCATGCACAAATTAGACACTGGAGGACACACATTACTATTAGTGAAAGAATTCCTGCTGTGCTTTAAAGGACACAGGTATTTGAACCTAAAGGGAAGGACCTCATACATTCTATAGTCAGATGACATTATTGGTAATAACGCAAGCCACAAAAAATTCTGTCTTTGCATAACAAGTACTCTACTCATGCGGAAATGCAGTCAGCTTCACCACTCCACCTACCTTGGTGCATGCAACTTCTTTTGGAGCAACACATTTAATGCATAGCATAACCATTTTTATGTCCTGACATCAGTGATAATAATTTTGAAAATGATGATATTATCCATCATTGAAATTATGACATTATACTGTGTTTGCTCTCCTGTCGCCTGCTAGAAAATCAAGCCCAGAAAGTTTTAAAAAAGAAATACCATGATTGCAAAAGGACAAGATGAAGGAACAGTTTTGCAGGATGGTAAATACTGAGTGACCAGAACGCCGTTTCCACATATGCTGTTATTTCCTGCAATCAGTGACCTGTTTCAGCCTGGCTGCCTCGTGGTCTACTGAACGTGCTGTTCTCCCTCGGCAGCCACAGTGGAAAGTAGCTTCTGTAACTGTACCGTCTGCCCAAAAAAAACACATCCGATCTGTTGCACGGCATTGGTAAAATGGTTGCTAAAGGGTTCTTGAAAGACGGCAGATCCACTGTAGCAGCACAGGTGTGGTTTTAAGTGTGCCCCGCTGGGTCGCCTTGAAACCATCCTGCATGCACATTTGGACAATGTGTGTCAGACAGTCGGTTGGTACAGAACATCAACTCTCTCATAGTCCGGCAAAACAAAGAGAAAGACATCAACGTAGACGGCAAGAGAGGAAGAGTGAGGAGGAGGAGTGGATACAGAGAGAGATTTCTATTGCTTCTGTGGGAAACATTTCAACAATTACATTTTTGATATCAAATATTTTTAACTCAACCGCTGACTTTTCACACGCCTATTAATTAAGGCATTTGTGTTAATGGATGAGTAAGCATCTATGTGTGTGTGTGCCCATGGATGTGTGTGTTTACGTGCACACATACACGCGTGTGCTCGTGTGTGTGTGTGTGCGCGGTGGAAGGTTGACTGACCCGTGGAAAATGTTATTTTAGTTCTAATGTAATGAGTTATGACTGCTGCTCCCGAGGGAGGCACACCCCACACACACACACACACACACACACACACACACACACACACACACACACACACACACACACACGCTGACGTCACCGGCCTTGATGCCGTTTCTTAAGGTTTTGTTCGGACAGACGTCGTAAACGCTGCTTAATTGTGCCTGTGGAAAAACGGCTGCAGTAAAAGAGGGAAAAAAACAACAACAGTTATTCATTTATCTGCAGGCGCTGGTTTGGTGGCTTGTATTTGGTCCCCGGGGGAGAAGCATCTGAGATGATAGATAGTAGAACTGATGGATGGTTAAAAGGAAGGAAAGGTGAAGAAGAAATAATAGTAAAGACCTACATGTATAAACAGATGAATGAAGGAAGGAGTCACAGACAGACAGACTGAGGAAATGAGACAGGAATAAATGAGATGAAAGTTTAATGATGCCAGAGGGGAAATTTGGGGCATGGCAGCAGCTCACCGTCGAGTGTAGGTCACTCGCAGACCTGTCATTCAGTTTAGGATTATGCCTTTAGTTTATCTATTAATCTGACAAACACACTTCATTAAAATGTACTCATTAAAGCCCGGACCATTATTACACTTTGATAATAAATAAGCTAATAAATCATGCAACTTTGAAATCTCATAGCTTTTAAAGAGTGTGGTCTAGACCTGCTCTGTATGTAAAGTGCCTTGAGATGACTTGTGTTGTGATTTGGCTCTATTGAATTAAATTGAGTGGCACTTTTGATGGTGAGTCTACTGCTCTGATCTAGACTGAAAAATCTTAACTATTGGATTGGATTAGAAAGATAAACAAATATATATTTGGCTCCCATTTTGTGGCAACTAATGGATTGATTGCCATTAAAATTAGTTGTACACATTCATGTTTGTTTCAGGATACATTGTACTAACTTTGGTGATTCCTTAACTTTTCATGTACCACCATCAACACTCCAAAATTGTAATTTGTCCTATACTTGAACTTATGACCAAGTACGTGGCAAAACTAATGACTTTTTCTTGAGTCTCAGCTAGTGTTGGGCGATTAATCGTATTCACATTGTTATTGCGATGTTTAATTTGCTTGATGTGGAAAAAACATGACATCGGGCAAAACGATTTTCCCCCTCTACTATGGTAGTTACGGTAAAACGTGCCTGCTGCGGGCTTGGCTTTACTTCCTGTTTCCTCTCGCTACAACATGTCGGATGCTGGGAGCGAGTTTGTCCAAAAAAACACATTTGAAATAAATGTCTTTTTTTAGTTTTACCAAAAAATTTAAATTAAATCGAAAATCGACTTTTTTTGTGAAAAAAAATCAGGATTATGATTTTAGTCCACATCGCACAGCTCTAGTCTCAACTGCACTTTATGTATTAGTGTTATTTAGGAAATCCAAGCTAAAATGCTAAACTTTGTACCTGCAAAACATCCACATGGGAGTCAAACCTATGTTCCCCAGATTTATTTGGCACTTAATGGGAACATGAGAAAGTGTCCAGTGTTAACAGGGTCCTGTGTTCCCAAGGCATAGCTACACATTATTTGTCCTATTACAATATTAGTACTATTGTACAGATAGACATACGGATAGGTATGAGTTGCCAGATCTAGAAGGAATGAGGAGAGAGTGAAGGAGAGATGGAGGTTGTGCAGAAATGGAAAGAAAAGACGTAATGTAAAAATCGTGTGATGGCAAATCAAGGGACAAAGGCCTCGTGCTAGGAGACAGGAAAGGAAAGGAAGGAAGGACGTGAAGTAATTCTCTTGCTTCTTTCTGTCCGTCCAGCTGATGACGAAGCATCCAGCGAAGCGACTGGGCTGCGGTCCGGAGGGGGAGAGAGACATCAGGGAGCACAGCTTCTTCCGCTACATGGACTGGGAGAAACTGGAGAACAAGGAGGTGCAGCCGCCGTTCAAACCCAGAGCTGTAAGTGTGACCCCGACTGAGCTGAGCCCGACTTGACCCCACATACGGAAACACAGTTCACACGAGGGGCTGATTAGCTCCCAACACAGCAGAGACCAGGAGTTTAATGCCCATCATCGGTGGCTTAAACTCCTGGTAAAGACGCTGCTTCGAACGACATTTCATCCTGGTTCCAGATTGTTCTCCCTTCTTTCAGTCTAACTTTCCCTCGACACCTATCTCTCTCTCTCCTGTGTCTGTTATCTGACTCATCTTTTCAATGTGATGTTTCTGTCTCCTCCCCTCCTCTGTATGGGACAATGAGCACAGGTAAGTCAGGAAATGATGACGATTGTTGGCGATGGTGATGAATGTGTGGTGCTGATAATAACGCCAGAAACGTTGATGGTGGCGATTGTGAAGATGATGATTTAGAAGAATGTGGGTTGGACGAAGAAGACGCTGAGTTTTCGGTGACGCTGACGAAGATGACATTGGCGACAGCGATAACGACTGTGGTGGTGATGACTTTTAGATTTTCAGAAGGCAGCTTTGAGTTCGTTCGATCGGCTCTTGCTGTTGAATTAAACACAAAGTGGTGTCCCTGAGTTTGGTGCAGCCGTATCCTGCATGAGTCGGGGTAAACCTCGTGGGAGTACGTCGGCACGGCGACCTGAAACAACTGTGTGTTTGTGTTTTTCCTCGCTGTGCTTGTTTTTTCCCTACGACAAAATTAGTTTGATCATAACTAGAGTCAGAATGATGTCATCTCGTACTAACACACACACACACACACACACACACACTATATGTGCACACACTCACACAGCCTTAGGCCAGACTGCTGCTAAAGAGTTTTTCTGAGTTGAGCTTTTTATGCAGCTGTCTCGGCCCGCTGGGGTTTTGTGTGTGTGTGTGTGTGTGTGTGTGTCTGTTCGTATGATCTACATTTCTGCATGTGTGGATGTTAGAGGTCACCATCAGGACCTGGCTGTGTTTTTAACGCTCAGGTGTGTTTCTGCAGAGTCCTCTGATGCGACTACTAACATATGTTGTCTGATCTCTCCTCCTCTCTTCTCTCCCTCTGTATCGCTCTCTCCTTCCCGTTTGATCTCGTCTTTCCGGAGCCTCTTGTCTTTCACCTCTCCTCGCCGTCGCTCGCTATCTCTCTCTCCGTCCGTCTTTCTTCTTCTTCTTCCTTCTGAGAACAAATAAAGGTTTGGGGGTTTTTTTGGTTTTTTTTGAAGAGCCATTGTGTTTCTCCGGCATGAAAGTTTAGGGTTTATTTTGGCGTCTGAAGGTGGTGCTTTGATCCTTTTTGGTGCCGTGCTATCAGACTCATTCGAGCTGTGTGTGTGTGTATTGTTTTGAAGTGGGCCTCTTCTATATTTCAGACTACAAACCACCTCCAACCATTTTTCTTCAGAGTGGGTATGTGGTGCTGTTTTCGCCCACATGATTGTTTATGAAAGATGTTTGATGCTTTGAAAAGCCATATCTGTGATTGCAGTGGCAGCCTCACTCGGGTCAGAAGTTAGTTCCCTAACTATTTGTGATTATGGTCTGTTTGTGGCGCCTTTGAAGAGTCTGTTTGATGGCTGATCAGATGAGCTTCTGAATGTGTGATTGACTGACTGGCCACAGACTGATTCATAGAGATAAAGTCATGCCATTACCTTGGTTACGTTCATTCATCACCTATCTTAATTTATTATTGTTCATCTGTCTGTCCATCAAGCAATCTGTTGTCATTCCATCCATCCACCTGAGGACTCCATCCTTCCACCCATCCACCCATCTGTTCACTGCTGCCACACATCAACCCATCTGTCCTTACACATTTTTATTTGTCCTTCTCTGTGTGTTCACGGTTTTCTCATGTTCGTTTCTGTTTATTTGCATGCTCTGGGGCTTAGTCTCAAATCAAACCTGTCCTGGAGTGCACTACCGTTAACAGAAACCTAACAGCATTTATTTTAAACGATATCAAAGTTTTAAACTGTACATAAACATCTCACCCTTTCTTGCATCCCGGAATCTGTAAGACACATAGTTTGGCTCAAATCAAATGCAAAAAAAGCACATTTGTTCCTTTAAAGGGGCATTTCATGAAAACTAAATGCATCTACATCCATAAAAACAGTATTTAACCTTAGATTTAAGTAGGATAAAGGAGGTGCTTAACCAAAATATGGCTAAGGTGTTGTGTGCTGGGCTGATGCTTCAAAACTTTGTGCCACTTATTTCATTTCCCTATATGGCAAATTCTTTCCATCTGGTTCCCCAAACAGGTTAAAACAAACGCAAGTAATTAGCTGCAAATATTATTTGACCCTGGTGTATTTCTCATTTCATATATTTCCCCAAACTATAAACAGTCTGGCTTAATTTCATTTGGTTTTTCGGAGTTACGGAGATTTAATGAGTTTGTAGTTTTCCTCTGGGTGATGTTGTCAGAGGACACTGAATCCTTGTTGTGTTAATTAAAGCTCAGTGCAGTGATAGAGACGGAGGAAAAAAAAAAAAAAAGAGGAATAGCTCGGCCCCAAAGTCCCCGCGAGGCACACTGTCGGGAAAATATAGTTTTCAAGTTAATAACTTGTTTTATGTACTTAGATGGACGCACATCTCACGGGTATCTGAGCTCTTTTTGGGGGTTCCCACCGGTCAGGACCAGGATATGAAATGGACTGAAATGAACAATGACTTCTCTTTTTTTTTTCTTTTCAAATTGCTTCTTGAGAAAACAAATTTTACCTCATGTGAATTGCACAAAACTCTCTAAGATGATTTCATTTGTCATCTGTAACTTCTCCATGAGCGCTCACACTTTTGATTGGTTGGTGAAAGTTGATCTTCTAGGAGAGTAGGTGTCGACATTATCAATTAGCAAGTGTGAGTTAAATGTGATGTTTAATCATCATGTACATAATATCTCGTGTATCTAATTGTACAACTTCTGAGCAAACATCTAAAGAGATCTTAAGTTCTTCCCACTGCTCTTTTGCATATTAGCTGGTTGTCTGGTTTGGTTTATCATATCTCAGCAGGTCTCCACAGCTGCAGCATATAATTAACCCACAATTAACCCACAATTACACCACAATCATCTCATGGCTTTGAGCCGTTCCTCATATGACGATTTAAAAATTCCAATTAAATATTAAGTATTACAACCAAAAAATTGAAACGAAATTAAATGTTTTTAGTTTTACTTACAGCCACAGTGGAATCATTCTGAGTGAAATGCTCGTCGCCCAAAACTTACACCTGCGCGTTTTTTACGCTTAGCTTAGCCGCTAATCTGATGTAGTGCACTGCCACAGGACGTTTGAGACTTCAGCGACCTTGTTCTGTTTGAAACTGGAGTTGAATATGTTTCATATATTTGAAAAAGGAATGCATTTACCTGAGGGAGCGCTTGATTTATCCTCTCCTTAGAGTGGTGGGTTTTCTTGTATCACTCAGCCAATGCTTGCGGAGAGTTGAATCAAGTGCACCCCAAGTACCAGCACCTTGTTCTGATATTTGAAACCATGTTCAAGTAATGTCATCTCACACCCTGGTTCAACCCACCATTCCCCTTCTTTTGTTTTCCTCTCCCCCCACCCCACCCTGATCCATCCATTCCTCTCCATCCCTGCTCCTCCCTATCCTCGATCCACCCCCCTCCCCTGTACTCCATCCCTCCCCACCCTCCTCAACAGTGTGGACGGGATGCGGAGAACTTTGACCGTTTTTTCACGCGCCACCCGCCGGTGCTGACCCCTCCCGATGAGGAAGTGATTCAGAACCTGGACCAGGACGAGTTCCAGGGATTCTCCTTTATCAACCCAGAGTTCCCAGGAGCTGCTGCTACCACCACTGCCGCCGAGCAGGCTTGATTTCAGCTCATGCATGGACACATGGAGTCACACACAAAAAACATATACAGAATCATTTTCCCCCCAGTATCAACCCTATTAACCAGGAATATACACATATCAATTTTAAGTATCCTGAAAACGATTTGTTCTGTCGCAGGAATCAAGGAGTCATGACTTCAATTGATACACAGACATACACACAATAACACATGTACACATATTTGTTGTTCACACTGGTGCAACCTGGATTATGTGTTGGCCTCTTCTTCCATGTTCAGGATGAAATGGTTTCAGAAATACAATTAAACTGAGACATTCAGATAATTCGATTGAATTTAAACATATCTTGTATTTTTTTCATGCATCTAACAAGAAATTAGCCATTGACTTGCTCCAAGCTTTGATTTTGAGAAACAAGGAGCTTGGAAGTATCTGACTCATTTCCCATTTGTTCAACTTGTGTTGCACACAGTGTGAGCGACGTCGTCATCAGAGTAGGATTCAAAATTAATGGCGACTCTTACTCAAGTTTCAAAACCAAAATTGAAAACAATTCGATATTCATGCATTCACTGACACACATACAACCCAACAACACAATTTTGACAAGTCCTCATTCCTCTAGCACACACAAATACACAACAGTATCATTCACATATAACAACTCTTCAGCAGTCCATGTTATGACCCTTTTTTTTTTTTTGGTGGAAATTGTGATTTACCTTTTCTTTTAGTCATTCCTCGGCTACTCCGGTGCATTCTGAGTTTCGGCCTGTAATTCTGGTGTAATAGTGTCTGATGTATGTTTATCCTTATCTTAGCTAAAACTGGAATGCTTCACATACTTGTGCATGAGTTTCTTATATCAATAATAGGCCTTGGACTTTGTTTCCCAGCAACATTTTAGCATCTTCTCTCCGTCTGCTGCCGTCGTGTGGCTGTTTTTCTTGGTTTTCAAAATATGCATTTAAAATAAATGGATTTCACTCAATTGAGACAGTGGAAAGTCAGATTTGACAACTACTAGATTTTCTATGTCGTATTTGCTGTTGAGCACTTGGATCATGATGGTAAGATGCTGTTGGGAAACGTAGTCTTAATGCAGGCTGTGAGTCAGTTACCTAGATAGATAAATACTACTTCTTATACTCTGATTTTCTGTTATCTAGTATTTAAGCAATGAAAGAGACTAGCAGTTAGTTTCTTTGTGTTTTACAAAAAGCATGATTCCGATACCTGGGCGTTTGTTTACAGTGTACGTGTGTGTGTGCACATGTATGTTTTATATGTGTGCGAGCGGGTACTGTGTATGAAAAGGCACGTTTGCATTTTGGTACGTGTGTCCACACCTGCCCAGCGCCTTGCCTGGCCTTGTGTTAGCGTTTTGTGTGTATGGTGGTCGTTTGCACCCTCCTTTCATATCACTGTTGGTATGATCCACTTCTTACTTTACTCTGGAAAAGAGAAGATGGAAGTAGAGTAAAAAAAAAAAGCTGCTTTTCCTGTAGGTATGTGTGATATTGAAATTGAGACAAGTTTTAGTAAATGTGTGAAGAACAAGGAGGTGCAGTGTAAAAGCAGTAAATGTCAAAACAGTGATACGAGAGACAATTAGTGTTTACTTGGAGTCTTAATGAAAGCTGAGCATAAGTTAGTTAAACCTTCCACCTGGGTACTTCCCAGAAAGCATGACCTCAGCAGAAGTTTTGCAGGTTCGGGTCTATGGCAAAATTACAATTGAACCAGCTTTCGAGATGCAGGTCAAGTACCCGAGCACCTGAAAAGGTTCTGGGAAAAGTTTCTGTGGTAGAAAAAATGGTTAAGCAGACCAATATATCGTGCAGCTCAACTCTTATGGTCTAGTTTTAGTGTGAAAGGATTTGAGGCTCAACTCACTGTGATTGGTGCTTTTCAAGTAGCCATCTGCGTTTGCAATAAGAATCTCCATCCGAACTACGGCGGCAGCAAATGTGGACACAGGTTTAAAGCTGGGACCTCTGAGGCAGGAAGGTGTGTGTGTGTGTGTGTGTGTGTGTGTGTGTGCGTGTGTGTGTGTGTGTGTGTGTGTGTGTGTGTGCTTTGTCTCTTGTTTCCCTAGCTAGCAATAATGTTGACAGGAAGGCAGAAGTGGTGGTGAAGCGACCTTCAGAAGGCTCAGGGTGGGACTGTAATTCATTTGCATACATGAGGCTGTGAGGCTCATTGGCAGGCGTATTTATCTCAGCCAGAGAGAAAGATGCAACTAATATATGTGAGTGTAGCTATCGTCGTGTGAGAGTGGATGAAGTGCTTCCTCATATCGCACTCCTCTTCATCACAGAGGGACATCGGGGGAGTTTTTCTGCAAAGTGGGCACATTTGAGTTTCACTGGTGTTGAAGTTGTCTGTACAGAATCTGAAGGTGGAGAAGAAGATCATACAGCTTATTCACTTGAACTTGAACAAAGATCTGGGAGCCACTGTAGTCTCTGAAAGCATGATCAGTGACGGGACATTATCATGAAGACAGCAGCTCGAACAGTTAAAGAGGGGTCAGTGCATCAATGGTGATCAATAGTGAATCAGCATATAATGATTGTTTGAATTAAGATTCCTAAAATATTTGCAGCAACCTTAATGCAAAAGTTATATATGCACTTGTGTTGCTGCCCTCTAGGCTAGAATTTGGCATCTTGGCAGCTTTAAGCATCAGAAACATGGTGAAAAATGTCTTCTGCACTTCAGGTTAAAAAAAAGAAACATTTGCAGGACACTAGCAATTTGTCATTCTTGACCAGTGTGGGACTGATGGCAAAGGCTGAGCAGAAAGCTGAGGGAGCAAAGGCATGATCCCAATGTGAAGGGCAGGAATTCAGACCAGGAAGGATTTTCAAGTTCCCCATTGGTCGCCTCATCGCTGATCTGAATGTTTTCACACATGCACTTCAAGGGAACGTGTGATAGACACTTATTGGAGGCATTAACACCTGTTAAGTGAAGTCAATTGATATTTTGATCGCGTTAATGAAAGAAGGAAAAAAAAAAAAAACATCTGGATGCAGCTGTTCCTGTCTGTCATCTCTTACCTTTAAACTTTAAAGTGCTGATGAGTTCAGCGCAGAAGAGCAGCTTTCGAGCTTTCTCATTTCGTCCATGATTGTGAGTATGGAAGTAAACCCTTGTGGTCAATGTAAAGCTGTGTCCATTATCTGTGTCGTACCTTCATTGTCGGTATTTATTACAGTCGGTGTCTCCTGTATTATAACAACAACAAATATACTTATACATAAACATATATATGTATATATATATATATATAGGTGTGTCAAATGTTGATATATCCATATAGTTATACACCATGTGGTCAGTATTGCAAAGGACGATTGGAGAAGTCTTGTTCCAGCGTTTTGTGTTTTTGTTTCTACGATTCCTTCCTGTCGAAGGAGAAGCGAAACGAACTCTGCATGAAAAAATTCTTTTGTTTTACCTTTTCATTAGTTAGGATTTATATACATTTAACATATTAGGGGTGATTCATGTTCCCTGTGTCGGCAGTGCTTCAAATGTGTGATCCAAGCTACTGTTGTGTGCGCTCCGTGTGAAAATAATGAAATATAATCCGAAGAGAAAAGAAAAGAGGGAAAAAAAAAATTGCTTTTCACAATGCTTTCCATGTGCCAAATTTTTTTTTGTTTTGTTTTCCAGGAAAAACAGGCATACCTAAAATAAAGGATTTAAAAGATGTGTTAGGGGATGTTTGTTGTGTTCATATGACATTCCTGTACATTTTCATGTGCCTTGAAAAAAAGTGGTTAAAAAAAAGGAGGTAAGAAGAAAGAGAGATTAGAGTGATGGAGGGTGACAGACGGGGGGGGGGGGGGGAGAAGAGAGAAGCAATTCCACAATGAAGGGAGGCGAGGAGGAGAGAGGTAGTAAGGAGGGACAGTGGAGAGGAGGAAGAGGGGGGGATGAGGGAGCGAAGCGATGGCTCTGTGAAGCGAGGCAGGCGGCTACGACAGGCTGTGCATATTTCATGGCTGCCACTTATCATAAGAGCCTTTCCCTGATGGGGGAGCATAGGTCTGATGACTTCAAGGAAATAACATGCAGAACATGGCCTACATACACACAGCCCTGCTGAGCCACTCAACCGCTTCACGCCTCCTCTAAAGCAGCTCCCAATCCACTGTAGTCAAGCCGCCGTTGCTGCTGCTGCTGCTGCTTTTAGTAGCTGCGCATTTACTTTTAACAGGGGTTACTGCATCTTGCACCATTTACTATCCGTAGTACAGTGTGATGTTTACAAGTGTCTGCACAGACTAGATGCAGTCACGGTCTGAGCTGTGGTCTACAACACACCAAATATCCAGTGGGAATGTGATCATAGAAGTGGTCATGGTTCAAAATCCAAAAACTTTGCCAGCGAGGTCAAACTTTAATGAAGTTAGTCAAACGTGTTGAGATGACCTTTCGAGTTCTTTACACTTGAGGGGAAAGTTGAGGCTTATGACCATAAGACTGTGACATCCAGCTCAGATGGTTTTTAAAAAATGATTTAGCATTTTCAGATACATGGCCGTGACTGTCCACAACTTACACAGCTTTTATTATTGGTCAAACCTCTTCCATTGATACACACAATGGGACAAAATGGAAAAAAAATCTGATTTACAGTCACCAAACACTTTTGACTTTTGAATCAAATTTATTTAATTTTGGATTAGTCAGCAGTTTTTGGTGCTATGACTATTCTGTTTTCTGGTATTGTGTCTGCATAAACAGTAATAGTGTAATGTGTTTTTACTAATCAAGACCTCACATTTTGTCATCAAAAACCAAGAGAAATGTCAAGTGATGTTTTTCATGTTTAAAGGAAAATGTGCATCTTCACTTTCTTGCTGAGAGTTTGACACAAATCTCTGTAATTATATTCAGTAATTCAGTCCCACATTTCTCAGGTTACTGAATCCAACTTGTTGGAAAATGAGCATCATCCTGTTGCCTATAACCTGTGTAGTTCTTCATCATAGGCACACCCCACCCTCCTCTTTGTATAACTGCACGCCAGCATCGTTGTGCAGCTGTATTTTATGCAAATGCACCATGCCAGCAATACAAACTCCTGTGTAACAGTAAGTTCCAGCACATAAGCTGTATAAAGTTTGTATTGGAGTGGATGTAATAGCCATGTACACAGTAAGCCGCAGCAGTGCTGGAGTGTGTGTGATAATTAATTCCAAATGTTGCGGCCCCCAAATTAAAGCCAGTGGCTTCAGCACAAAGCAGCCTGTGCTTATCAGCCCAAAACAGGTCAGCGTTCGATACCGCCTTTCATTCACCCTCCTCTCCTCTTCACCTCCCCTTTCCTCTGTGCCTCCCACTCTCCCCCCGCATCCTCAGCTGACATCGGCTCGTCTCCCGCTAATCCTCTCGTTACTGAAAAGAGATGGGGTGAGAGAGAGAGGGAGGGAGGGAGGTGGAGGGGAGCGAGGCAGGAAGGCAGAAGGGGAGAGAGAGGGAAGGGAGGTGTGAAGAGGCAAAGTCTAAATTAAAGACTCAAGAGTCGTGTTTCTCCATTAAAACCAACGCCTCTGGAAGACAGTCGCTCGAAAAACTATTGTGAGCGTTTTGCCCCCGACGCTACTATATATTCTAAGATTTCTATCTATACATCAACACCGAGGGCCACTGATATTTATCTCTCTCCCCGTCCTCTGCTGCATCTCTTTCTATCTTTTTTCCCCCCCTCTCCATATCTCTGTCTCTCTGCCTCACAGCATTGACTGCAATTGAAGCGTGTTGAGATGGAACACATTATGAGCTGGCCTACATGGCTGGCAGCTGTGCGTGTGTGTGCATGAGTTGATATGTGTATTTTTGGTAAATAACCGCATGCACGGTCTTCTGCAGTGTACACCGTGGATTTACAAGGGAGTTTTGGAAACATAAACATCCATAGGCCTCCATATCTGTGTGCGTCTGTTTATGCCGTATATCCAGTCAGATAAAGAGTCTTAACGCACGTCAGGAGTTTGTACTGAAATTTGCACAGAATATTTCTGCAGGATGTGATAATGAAAGCATGTGTTGGCATGTTGTATTGAAACTACATTAATAGATACCACCAATCAGAATTTACACTCATTATAAACCCACACAGGTGATTTTAACTGAACAAGCCCCACCCCCTTTTGTTGCAGTCACTGTAACAGTGGGTCCTTGATTGCAGATAAAAGCAGGTTCTTCCACATTCACTTCTTTTATCAGCCATAGCCATGGATGTATTATAAGAGCTGGATACTGTGTCACCATTCAGCCTTCCAGTTTTTCCCAGTGGCCACTCGTGGTATTGCAACAGAAAGTCCCCTGCAGCTCAGAGAGTATCTTCCTCATAGATCACCATACATGGCTGTAGCTCGATAGCAAATTAAAGACAAAAGGAGTATTCTTTACATCTTGTGCATCATTTTATACGCATCTACAAAATGACATCTTTGGTATCTTTGGGTTCTTCGCTACATTTCAAAATAAAGCTGCACAAGGTTGAATACAAGAAAATCTTCACTAAATCTCTGATACATAGTTTGGGATGTAAATCACCCCCATGTCCATGCGAGTGTTGTACCAGTGCTTGTCTTGATTGGAGGCGCTCTGGACCGTGAGGTGGAGCCAGGCCAGCTGTGGCAGGTGGGTCCCTGTGGATGGAGGGAGCTCCTCTCAGGCCATGGAAGGTAGGAGACACAACGTTGGCTTGTGGTTCCTTGTGATCTTGAAAGCTCTCCTGTCCCTCTCTGTCTCTCTCTCTCTCGTTGTTTCCGACCCTGCCTTCCTCTGCCTCGCTCTTGTCAAATAGTGGACGCGGGCTTCGACGTGATGTACGAGCTTGTACTGACTTTCAGAAGTGTTGGAACAACATTACAACTCCAGCTAGATTCTCCTCTCCTAAAGACCTGTCGCTTTCTCTCTTCACCTTCCTCTTCCTCATATTGTGATTTGGACTGTCTATTTGTGTTTGGTAAATGGTGTTGAAATGGCTCAGACTCTTGACTTTGTGGATGTATTTGGATGTGTTTTGGTTGTGGATTTTCAGATCTCGTCTCTTGTGTGGTTTTTCTGTGACCGCTCCTTGCTTAGTGATGTGAATACTCCCTGTATGTGTCCAACTTTTATTCGACCCATTTCCTTCTCTCCTTGTCTGCTGACATGTATCTATCTCTATTTATCTGATCTGTGTGTGGACTGTCTGTGGGTCAAGGCCATAGCAGAAGGACAAAGCAAGTACAGTAAAATGATTCTTGATAATTGAGATAATACAGATATAGGCAGGTGAGTGGTTGTATATTGCTTTCAATGACTTTTACTTTGAAGGAAGTTCTTTTGTATCTTTCTGCAAGAGGTAAGAAATACTTAGAATGTACTTCCTGGAATAAAAATAAAAATAGAGAGTAGATGCAAAATGGGAGCTCAGACACAGTCCTTCAAAGTAATGAAGAGATAAATAAAAGCTGAAAATGTTTTTGCTCCAAATTACATTTTTTAAAATCCAAATTTGAATGATTTTTTAATCACTTTGTCAATTGAATCTACTGTAATTCTATGCATACATTCACAAATCTTCATAATTCAAATGTAATTTTTGAGTGTGATCAAAAATTACATTTACTTCTCATACGAGCTGTCTCTGATGAAATCTACCCAGGGCACTGTGTGTGTGTTATACATATATAGATGCCTCCAATCAATCGTGCTCCACGGGTTTAAGCAAAATCACGTCAACACACGCTCACTATCATCATCCTACAGGCCATATATGACTCCCTATACCCTCTTTCCTTTGGCGTTCGCTCTTATACACAGAGCCCTCCAGCACCATGAGTGCATATAGCATGGGCAGGCCCAGCAAGGATTAAATCCCCAACCGTGTGAATGTGTCAGTGAATCAAATGGCAGCCGCTCTCTCTCTCTCTCTCTCTCTCTCTCTCTCTCTCTCTCTCTCTCTCTCTCTCTATGTCTCTCTCTCTCTGTCTCTGTCTCTTTTTACCGCATCTAACGTGCCCCTCCTCCTCTCACTAACATACACTCCTCCATCTTTAACACCCCGCTCGCTCTTTTCTTTCCTCCATCCGTGCACCAACTGAGCCAAGCAGTGCATTAACAATGCCCTGCCCCAGAGAAACCCTCTGCTAACACACACACACACACACACACACACACACACACACACACACACACACACATACACACGCGCACACACACAGATTTCCCTCACCTCCTACACAAAGTCACAGTTGCTGTTGCCTGTACTCAGTCTCTCTTTTTTCCCCGTCGCTTAGCATCTGTCTCTCATCCTTCTGTCTTAGTGTCTCCTCCTTCATTCAACACCTTATGCTTAAATATATTTTATACTCATGTCTTTTTTGGTTTCACCCCTTTTTTGACATCTCTCTATTATGAGTCGACGGCCTCCACTTGATCTTTTGATACTTTGCTTGTACTTTATTCCATCTCTGGGAACAAGATCTGACTGTGTCTCTTTCTGTTTTATCATATCTGCATATCTTTTATTTTTTTAATCTCCGTCTTTTATCTTTGTTCTTGTTCCATCACTCATACAACAGGTGCAACTTGTAGCATCTTAACATTCGAAAATCATTATCACATAAAGTTTGAGATCAGACTGCAAAGAAATAACATAAGGGACCATCGGCTGGTGAGAGCTAGTTTGAGAGATTGGATGTTCAGGTGAGAATTAATATTGTATATTAAATGCGCGGTATGCTGGATGATAGTGTTGTCAGCACACAGCTTCCTGCACTGTCAGATGCTACAAACACCATCGCCACAAGGAGCTAGTGATGTTCATTAAAATGAAAATGAACAGATGCATACAATGATTGCCTTTTCATCAAATGAAATAATGACTATAATTATTTTTGGAGAGGTCCTTATTTATTTATTTATTATGCTTATTACAAGTTTGCGGAGATTTTGCACTTATTATATGACTTCTGGATATAAAGTTTTTACAATATTGTTGCATTTGCTTTTTAATGAAAAAATTAATTTAATCAGAAAAAGAAAATCCAAGCAATGTCAGCATTTCAAAAGGAAGTCGGCATTTTTTTTGAAGTTTCTTGTAGAGATTTAGAGACTGATCAATCATGCCCACAAGCCAAAGGTCTTTATATGGAAACTGTAACTAACACTTTGACATGCGCTTTTATGCAGATGATATTGTACTAAAAGATATAACAGTAATCCCTTCTCTTCTTCTCCTTTCCAATCCATCCCATTCTCCTCCGATCATTTTTTTTATCTTCACTCCTTCTCTCGGCTTCTCCTTCCCATCGCACCCTCTCTCCCTCACAACCTCACAAACTCCACCTGCAGAGGAGCCGTCGCGACACCTGCAACTTTGACAAGGAGTTCACCAAGATGCCGGTGGACTTGACGCCGACGGACAAGCTCGTCATCATGAACCTGGACCAGGACGAGTTCCTCGGCTTCTCCTACACCAACCCCGAATACGTGGCTCCTGCAAATTAACGCACACCCGATCGCGCTGATGGACTGGTAGAAAACAAGGCTTCAGAGCAGATAGGAAGGCAAATTAGCACTAACATTTATTTTGTTTTGTTGTTCAGTTGACGTCTGCGTTCTTTAAGGCCACACTTGGGTTCGTCCAATACTTCAGCATAGGAAAGGTATCACAACACCAGACTTGCACAATAAACTGGATACCAAAGATTCTGAAGTATTGCATCAAGAATATCAACTCCCAAAGACTACGATTGACCGATTATACCCACAATGCATCACAATGATATAGGTCATACACACTACATCACCCCAGTCTTGCTTGTCAGCTGAACAAGTACAATTATGATAATAATAGAAATAGGTTTGCTGGAGAGCCTCAGTAGCCAAATGGTTACAATGCAGGCCACGTGGTTACAACTTGGATTCCCCATTTCTTGTCCGCCTCTTCGTCCGTCACTAAGAATTCGTTTTGCTCTTCTGTTTATGTCATAAGTTTGTTTAAACGCTACAACAAATCAATCCAATTTTCAGTTTTCTTAATTAAAATCTTATGATACATTCTATAGTGCTGACATCTCAAACCAAGGCGTGTAAGGAGAGTTGCTAATCACTGAGATGAGACATGACATAAACCCATGTTAAACAAAGAATTCATGGATACTAGCAGCGGCAGCAGTCCCTGGTGTGATTTGCCTGGTGCTGGTTAAAATGACATTCACAAGTAATGTTGAAAGCACTGTGTTAATTTTCTCCCCTGTCCATACATGGATACATGTTTTTGGTTTCTTTTTGTTGTGATAATGTTTTGACAAGGGGACATGGAGAGATGGGACCAACACGACCAGGACAGGAAATGAGTGTTTTCAGCTCACGGACCAAACTGACATCATGTTAGCAGTTTTATATATTTTAATCTTGTTACTCAAATCACTACAAACTAACTGGATGAGGTGAACTAACTGTATTCACATGTGCATCCATGGTGTCCTCTGCAGCCGTTTAGTGTGTAGGCTTTTGTCATCTTAACATGCACCATGAGGAGTGCTGCTCACTCTGCGTGTCTTCACCATAGACTGTATAAAAGAAGTGGACATATCCTCCGGGCCTGACAAGTGAAGCCAAGTGCCTTAAACCTGCATCCTTTCTCATGGCCAGTGTATGTAAGCTTATAAGAAAATGACCCTACTTATCGCTTGATTTATTCCCTCGATAAGCAGATTCTGAACGAGGTTCATTTCTCAGATGCTAGTTTCAAGTCTTCGATGAAGCATGATGTCCATTTTGTAAATTACACTTACATTTAGAGTAAAATAGACAATAAAACAGAGTATGATTTAGCATGTGGCTGCCTTGTGATTGACATGTCGTTACCATGGTGACCTGTCAATCAGGATAGAGGTGTAGTGCATATGTAACCATACCACTATGTGCATCTAAATAGTCATCAACTTATTTTTTGTTGTTTTTGTTTTCAATTTATGGAAGTTAAATGTAACATTGTGGTCACCTGAAAATGTGTGGTTGTAGAAAAACACACTCTAAGGAGTCAGCTGTTAATTTTTGATTTTAGCCTGCTTTTCACTAATCAAAATTAGCATGCCAAAGTAATATCACAGTTACGTGAATTGCATTCGATAATTTGGATCAACCCTGTATGTGATGGCCATGCTGTCAACTTGAGGCTTCAAATTGCTCGGTGCCTGTGTCAACTTCTTCTAAACAGTCTCTGTTCTTGACCATTGTTGCCTGTTTCAACAGCCCGTTATTCTGATTCCCTGCCTTATGTATATTCCACTAAGGCCCGCCCCTTTTTTCTGCCTCTGATTGGCTGCTGACCTTGACATTTCCTTCTAACCCTAACAAACAAACACTAGCCAATCAAAGGGGCACGGGGCGGGTCTTTCTGGACATTTTGCCGACTATTGGGATTTTGGAATAATGGGCCATCGGAACAATGTTGAGTCCCTGTTTCACCTCCAGCCTGCACACTGTCATGAGTGGCATCGTGAAAGTGCTGACACACACTCAGACTGAGCGTCACACACAGGGCCATCACAGAGGAATACGCCTAATGACCAAACTTCACAGCCTGTCAAACCTTTCCGTCCTCCTCTTCCTTCTTTTTCTTCCTTCGGCTCTCGCCTTCTTCTCCTCTCTCCCTTCACTCCTATCCCCTGTTGTCTCTTCCTTTTATTTATTTTTTTGTTGTTTTGGCTCTAATCCGTGCTTCTGACAAGGCCTCACTGGGAGCCTGGTATGACGTGGTGTCACAGGGTTGGCAATGCGGCAGTCACCAGTGGAGCACACACACACACACACACATACATGCAGATGAGCACACAGTGAATGAGGAGCTGCTTTGACAACCCCCAAGTGAGCAATTTCACAAATAGCAATAATAACAAGAGCAATGCTGCTTTTCTCAATTATTTATTTTGCACTTCCTCTTCCTAACCGATTAGTGTATCTGTGTGTGTTAGTGCTGTGCTTGTGTGCATATTTTGGCAAATATCCATATGCTAGAATTCATGTATGAACGTGTGTGTGTGTGTGTGTCACAAGGCTTCATTGGATAAAGCCAATTACTTCAAATTCAGCTCAAATTCAGCAAATCTGCCTTCCAGCTTCAAACCACATTACATTGGCTATAATGCCAGCTAGTTCTGCATACTGTACACACACACACACACATAGCCATACAGTCCAATCCATGACTGAGGGTTGGAATTATTAGGTGAAGCGTAACAAGGCGGACAATGACTGTGAAATGTTCGCTCCTGGAGGCACACAAGACATATACTGTAGGTCCATTACACAGGCTGAGATAGTTTTTCCCTTCTTTAATCAGAACACACAGTGCTCTCGTGTATACTATGTACAGTACATATGCATACATTGTACATAGTTATATATAAAAGCATTACACATACACACAGCGTCCGTCCGAACTCGTTCACCTTCGGGGAAGTTTCACCAGATCCGACAGTCCTTTATTTAGACAGTGTAAAATAGGCAGTGTAATGTGTGTGTGTTTCTCGAGTGTGGAGCTGCGTACCGCTCAGGTCAAGGGTGTAAATATCTCCTCATGTTAATCACGCCTACTCTTAACATCTGCTGTTGGGAAGCGTAGACCCTGAAGCATTCAAGAGCACTCGACAGCTGTGTCTACCTGCGTGTGTGTGTGAGCGAGTGAATGAATGAGTGTGTTACTTGCATGGAACTCAGATAAGTACTTTACAATTTAACATAAGTCTTTCTTTAAATCTTAGAAAAAATCTCTCTCTCTCTCTCTCTCTCTCTTTTGTGGCAAAGACAGAAGCCTCTATCTGCTCCTGACCAAACACTTCAGAGATATGAAACAATGAACTGCCACACATCTACAAAGACACATAAACACTTTTTTTTAAAACTCGTGAAGATCCACTCTCAGTGTTTTTTAGAGCCGGTGACATAATCATTAGCCGGTTATGGTTATGTTTGTTGTTAAAAATTCCAGATCAGGACTGTAAGGAATTATACTACGCATGCATGTGGTGATCTCTCTCTTTCTCTTTCATATCTTGCTCCATGTGATATGGATTTATCCTATATTAAGTGTCAGTTGATGGACTGGTGTGTGATAATTACTTTATTAGACATTAATAGGGTTTACGTTGCTTAATTTCTGAGAAAAGTTTGTCTCATGTCATTGTTACCTAGTTATGAAATATTATACAATATTATACATGTTCTGCTTCATTTGTACATATATAAATATTTTTCAAGTCTCTAGAGGTAAGAGTCTTCCATTTCCATAATTGTGTTTATACACAGTTTATGTGTTTAGAGGTTTAATTATAGACTGTATATGCATTGCAATAGAAAACCTTTCACCCACCGCCTCATATGGTTTTATAGGTTCTGCAGGGTGGAACGTTGTTGCCCTGAAAGTGGACCAACTCTTAAATACCGTCCTCCTTCCTTCACTCCTCTCTTCCTTTACGACCTTTTCTTTGATCACGCCTTTCCATCCGTCATTTTATTTTCACCTGACCTTTCCCCATCCTCCTTCTCCTTCTCTCCTTCTTCCTCATTGTCTTTTTCTTACCTCATTTTCTGTTCTCTTGACCTTTACCCCTCTTTATAGGTTTTTTTTTTTTTGCTCACCCTCTCCTCCATTTTTATCTCTTCTGTTCTGTGAGATCCATTTCTCTCCCGTTTGTTTTTACTCTCTCACTTCCTCTCGTCCCTAATCTTCTTCACCACTGTCCTCTCATTCATCCCGAGCTGCTTCCGTTTACATTCCGCCCCTTTTCTCTTGCAATCCGTAGCCTTGCCGAGGCTACTTGACATTAAACTTGAAATCTGATGCGCTGTTAGTACAATTTAAAAATCTGACGCTTGTTTCTTGAACTTATTCCTGCTTTGATTTCAGCCGGGCTTACGTGCTAAGCGACAAATAGTTTGCCGATAACCTGCAGATAATTTGCAGTTTTTACATGCAGAGAACAGCAAAGATGCCGCAAAAGAAGAGTAAGAATATGTTTTGTGACGTAGTTTACTATTAAGAAAGTGTGTATTGTGATGTTTTTGACTGTAGAATAATAAATCATGTTGAAAGATCAATATTGTCACGTTTCCATTCACATGTGCTTTTCAGCTGATTGGTGTGGATGTTGGTGCTTCTTGTGTCGCCCTCTTACAGTTTAAATCAAGACTGTCAGATTTTTATGAAGCGCTTTTGTGCAGTCTTTCCTGCATATTTAGTAACTATTAGCTAGTTTAAACAAGTGATTTGTTGCAGCATTAAATACAAGAGATGTCTTAGTAGACTTTAGTAATGTGTTGGTAGCATTTCAAAAATAACAGTTTTTGGAGGCCAAACAATATATTAAACTGTCACTTTAAGTGTCAATGCTTTGTATATGTAGTTATGACTTTATTTATATGCATGCATGCATAAATGGAGAAAATACATCCTTCAGATTTTGTCAGTGTTCAAGCAGTTTAGAATAAGGAGGAAACCTCACAAACACAAGTGAGTCATCTGGTCTACTGTTATTCATATTTATAACATTTTATCATTCAAGGTTTATTGTGGTATTTTTGTCAGACTGCATTGTTGTTAAACAGCATCTTAATCCGGTGTCATGTCAGATGAGTCGACCATGTTATTTGTTCTTACTCAGGTAATATATTAGGACACAAACATCAGCTTTTCCAGATAACTGCACAACTGTGACACAGTTAGTTAGCAGATGTAACAACTAATCTCTAAAGAAGAACTAGTTTGTGTGGTGCAGCCCGTTTTAATTTAGTGAAGACTCCATTTACAGCAACGAAGTTTGTAGATTACATTTGTATTGTACATTTTTCATTATTCAGTTGTTTTTAGGAAAAATTTAATAGAAAGGAAACTGTTTAAATATAGTAGTATTAGTAGTAGAAAAATAACACCAGCAACCTTCGACAATTAGAAAAGTTGTGATATTTTCCCTCAGGGCCTTGATAGGTAGCCTGTTTATTAGACACAATAAATGAGTATGTGCAGAGATTAATGGGGCACCTGTTAATGATGTGTTGTACATTATGCAGCTTTGACAGCAAATGTAGAATAAATCTTTATTATTATGTATACTGTTCAATTGGCAGGCAGCCATCACTGTTCACACACACACACACACATGCACACACACACATCTATACGTACAGTCCATATGTCCATGCTTGGCTTCATCTGCCTCTGAGATAATAATAATACTAATCAGACTTCTCATAATGGCACTATATAATCTTCTGCCACGGAGAGCATGAGGTAAGTTGGAGGGACAAATGGAGTGAGATGAAATTTAAAACAAATAGGAGGCTGGAAAACATGGAGCGAGACATGTGACTGGAAAAAGACAAGGGATAAAACAGGAGATGGAGAATTATCATAGTAACAACACAGTTGGCATATACACATAGCACTGTAGTACAAACCGCTGGTTTACGCAAAGGATACGCAAAGAGAGAAGTGTATAAATACAAACAAAGTCTCTCCTGACAAACACTTACCCTCCCTGAAGACCATATTTACCAGATAAACCGAAGCCACACATGTGAGCACACAAACACACACACTCAATTTATGCCTGTCGAGATTTCTTCTCACCTTGCACATATGCAGTTTGCAGCGATAACCGTAGCAGATTTACTGCTCCAGATTTTTCAAAAGAAGGGGTCCTTGATTTCAGAGAGACAAAAGCAGACACAGTCAGCGGCCATCCTTTCTTCGATCAGCCGTAACTTCATGAGTTGGTTGAAAACATCTCTGAGTAACTCTGCTGATCAGTTTTAGAAAGGACCTGGTTAAAGGGGATTTAATATTGACTGGCTGCAGACATGATATCATTAGATCACATGATTAACAAAAGTGAGGCTATGTTACAAGTTTAAGTAGTAGGATATTGAGCTAAACAGTTGTGTCCTATGTTTAATCCATTATTTTTGGCCCTGTGGCTTTTTGAAGGACTATTACAAAAAGACCTCACCCTCCATAATTTTAACATACAGTCCTGTGCAAGCTTGATCGGCCTGTTGTGCCTCGTCACAATTTCTTAAGCTATGATTGAACAAATGCTGCTCAGTGACATGTGTTATCAATGGTTGCAACATTTGCGGGGTTTCTTCAATGATTCTGTGGTTAACTAGCTAACAAAGAAGCTCGCTGGTGTTGTTGACAGAAAAGAAAAGGATGAAGGGAACGTGGTGGCTGAAGTGGACGACAGCAGGGCACTGCAGCACAGTGGAGAGAGAGAGAGAGAGAGAGAGAGAGATGAAAAAGGGAAACTGACAAAAGCAAAAGAATCTCTTATTTATTTCATTCAGTGGATCTTAAAAACGCTCAAGAGGGGAGCATGACGGAGGAGCTTATTGGATTTATTTCACACTATCTTTCTTTCTCGCTCACTCTCTCTCTCTCTTTCTCTCTCTCTCTCTCTCTCTCTCTCTCTCTCTCATGCAGCCCTACACACATTTTCATTAGGCAAACATATTAGACACACTTTCACACCGTCAGACATGTGCCTTCACAATTAAGATACATTTCTTTCTCTCTGTGTCGCCTGTTCATTCACTTCCTCTCTCTTAATCAATCAATCAAACCGTCAGTCCTTCGCCCAATGAGTGTCTGACGCCCGCACACACACACAAACACCCTTACACACATTTTCATTTTGCATGCACATTAGAAATGCTTCCACATGATCACTGACCTCATGTCAAGGAGCTAAAGGGGCTGCTGCAAGTTATCTGTTCTACACAACCAAGAAACAGGAAGATCTAGGATGAACTGGTCAACAACAGTAACCACAGACATCATCACTCAGGTGTCAGAAATGAGACAGACCTCACGCCGCCGGCTTAACCACACACGGCCTTTAGCATGGTCAGACACATCGTAGAAAGCATAGAACATCTGGTACCTCTGAGTAATCTTCAATTTGTCATTGTTCGGCCACAACCACTCTTCGTTCTGTCCCTACAGCTGAAATCAGCTCCTGTTAATGTCAGATCATTAGCAAATAGCTCCTAATAGATCCGTGCATTAAACTGGTTCAAAACAAAGTAAGAAAGTTTTACATCAGTCTTGTAGACGACGTATCCGAGGAACACCACATCTGTTCCAGGGTTGCACAAGGGAGCTGTCTTGGTCCACTATTATTCCACTATATGCTGCCACTTGGTGAAATCATTAGAGAGCACAATGTCTGTTTCCACAGTTATGCAGATGTTGGCTTTAATTCACCATTTTATTTTACATTGATTAGCCATTCTATCCATGCTTTTATGCATCTTTGTCTTATTTTTACTATTATCATCAGGTTGATTTTATTTTTCATGTTATTATTGCTGTCATTATTATTATTGTTGTTGTTGTTGTTGTTGTTGTTGTTGTTAGTAGTAGTAGTAGTATGTCTTCCTAAAAGTATTTTCTTACATATTATCATCCCATAAACTCACTCCATTACTTCGCATTAGAGCACCACCTACAGACGCTTTCAACAAAATTTATTTTTAAAAAAGTGAAGATAAAATTTTGGAATTGAAATCTGTTTCTTTTGCTGCCAAATGAAGCAAAACACATCAGAAAATGTCTCAGTTTCAATAGCCACTGTTGTTTTCATTGAGAACTTCCCGGGGCTGTGTCTGCGGACGTCTCAGTCATAAATCACAGTTTTGACATGTTAGCATCACGCCAGAATCATGCCACATCACCATATGTCCTCTCTCTGCCCCGGAGTCATTCCCATCTGCTCAAACACACACAAACACAAACAAATACAAACACAGATGCACACAAATACACACACCCATACTGTGCATATGCAGAGATATGCAGTGTAATATATACATAGACAGTGTGACCCTCACAAGTGCATACATACATAAAGACATGAATATACTGGCCGACTCAGTTTTTGTGATTCATGGAAGCTCTTTCTGTAACATGTGTCTCTCTGACTGTGAATGTATCCACCTCTCTCACATTGCAGTATATTTGTATTGTCAGTCGTCATGCACTTCCTCCTCCTCTCTCTTTCTCCAAACAGTTTATCTTTCACCCTATAATTTCTCTGTGGTTTTCGGTTTCCCCTAACTTCCTCTTCTTGTCTTGCCTGTCCTCCTCCTCCTCCTCCTCTTCATCCTCCTCCTCCTCCTTCTCTTCCTCCCAGTCTCTGAGCGCTGGCCAGAGGCGTGAGAAGGTTCCAGCTCACTGAGCAGAAACCCTGCAGTCCTCCTCCTCCTCTCTTCAAGAACCAGCCCGTCTTCCTCTCCTCATTCTCCTGCTGTACAGCCAATAACCGAGGACAGAGGAGGGGAGGAAAGTAAGAACTGAGCAAAGAGGATGATACAAAGACAGAGAGAGAAAGGGCGGACACATGACAGTGTAATGATTTCAAACTGCATTTCCCATGATGCTTTTCTGCACAGGGGTCTGTGATCCCCCCTGCTGCCCAGCAAACCCACGGTCATTGGGTGAGGTAGGTTAGGAAGAGATCAAGGACTTGGTTGAAACCAAAGCCACCAACCACAGTCTCCTCTCCACATTCAACATTGTATAACTTCTTTTATTGGAAAAAAAAATTGAACAAAGTCCAGGCAGCACACAGATTTTACTAATCATCATTTGACGACACATATTACTACTTTATAAATGTATTTTCTAGGAGGCGGGGTTGTCCAAATGTGCCTTGCTTTTTCTCTCCCTCCTGCCCTCTTTCCCTCTCCTCCCTCCTTCCCTCTGTTTTCTCCTTCCTGTCTTCTCCTTTTCCACCATCTCCTTCAATCATCCCCACTCTGTCTTCCAATTTGTCCCCTCCATCAATGCCTCCCTCTCCTCTCTGTCTTTCCCACTCCTCATCCTTCCCTTCCTTATCTCTCCACTCCTCTTCTCTTCCTCCGACCACAGTCTGTCTCTCCCTCTCTTTTTCCTCCTCTCCTCCTGTGCCATCACTCCTCCTCCCTCCCTGCTCCAGCCTTTCTCCCTCCCTCCCTCCCTCCCTGTCTCTCACCAGAGGTGAAATGCTGTACTTCTCTTCCTGAAGTCATTTCTATGTTAATGAGTCTCCTTGTGAGATAACGCAGGCAGCAAAGGCCTCGGACACACACACACACACACACACACACACACACACACACACATACACACTGGCAGAGCAAGTGAGAAGGATGATAGGACCTGTCACTGCTTTCTCTGTTGATCTGTTCATGCAATTATTTAATTATTAACTGTAATCCTTCTGTCTCCCTCTCTCTCTTCACTTCTCTCCCTCTCTGTTTGTTTTTGATCGCGTTAATTCCTCTGTTTCCTCTCCTGTTTATTTAGTAGTCTGTCCGACAACCACCAATTCCATCAGCTAAACAGCCCGTCGCTCTGTCACTCACTCCGCCTTTAAGTCACTCACAGCCTGACAGTCAGGCAGTAAATCAGTCACTCAGTTAGCTATGGCACTTAAACACTGAACCAGACTGACACCAAAATGCATTCAACGAAGCATCATTGTTCAATCATCCGCCTTTTGTCACCTTGGCAAACATAAACCAATGAAGGACAGACAGAAATAGAGAAAGGAAGGTCTGCTCCTTGTATACGTGCCTGGGTGTGTTCATTCACACACAAGCACTCACACTGGAGCCATGCACTCACTGATCCCCTCTCATTCTTGAATATGAGTCTGCATGCTCAGAGAGAAAGAAAGAAAACAGCTACCAACATCCGAATAACAAGTCACCCTGATTCCAAAATACATGAATGAAACAGAATGTGATCATATCCTTTTGACAAATACTCAATTGAAAACAGTACAAAGACAATATTTTTAATATTTGACCTCATCAACTTCATTGATTTTTTTTGAAACATCTGCTTATTCTGAATTTGATGGCAGCAACATGTTTCAAACAGGAGCAACAAAAGACTGTGAAAGTTGTTGACTGATCCAAAAACACCTGTTTGGATCATTCCACAGGTAAACAGGTTGATTGGTAGCAGGTGATAGGATCATGATTGGGTATGAAAGGTTCATCCTGGAAAGACTCAGTTGTTCACAAGAGAGGATGGAGAGAGGTTCAACACTTTCTCAAACACATGACTGTATAAGAGGTATTTATATGGGCTCAGGGACACTTTGTGTCAGTAAACACTGTTTGATATGCTTGCATTCTGCTTTTACGTTGCAAACTTCTTTGGAATCAGGGTTGTAGAGACGAAGGATACACACATTTATTATCCCTCCAGTCTTGTCATCCTATCATTTGTACAGGTCTCCAGTGTTGACATGCTTCCATCATTGATATTTAAACTAGCAACACAATACTTTAAAACAGTCAGATCTGTTCAGCCGCCTGCGGGGCACACAGACACACACACACACACACACACACACACACACACACATATATATATATAAGACACTTACACATGTTCATATGTACACGCTCAACAGAGTCACGTGAACACATACATGAACAAGCACACGCCCACAACACATGCACGCGCACACACGCACACAAACACACAGACACAGACACACACACACACACACACACATGCACCCCCCTGTGTTAAGTGAACTGTGAAGCTCAGACCGCCTTGTGTGTGTGGAAGCCTCGCTGGAGTGGAATCATTAAAAACGCTCCGTGGCTCTTTAAGTGGCGTCTCTGCTTCTCTCGCGGGCGCGATTCTTCATGCACCGCTTGCCAATCTCTCTCTCTCTCTCTCTCTCTCTCCTTTCTCTTCATATATGTCTCCCTCTATTACTCTCTCTTCTAACTAATCAGTGCGGTGCAGGCGGGAGGAGAGCGGAGGGGGAGGACAGTCAGCACCGCGGACAGCTCCAAAGACGCGACAGGCGCTCCTGACGCTACAGCGGCAAGCGGTGCGGCAAGGCGCTGAAAGCAGCATCGAAGCATTAGAAGCTGCTTGTTTTTGATCAAATCTGATCCGTATAGGCGCTTTTATGTAATCACAATGAGTTTGAGCAGTTGTTTGCCTCTTTTATCTTCACTGCTCAGAGCAAACACAAAGACACTAGCCTACCTTTGACTACAAGAATATAAAGATGCGTCTGTAAGAAGTAGTTCTAAAAGTGTCCTCTCCTCTCTGGACCAGAGACTCTCTCATGCTTCTGCGGCGGTGGGCGGGACATACACCGGGTTCTGGTGCCTGATTGGCTGACGGTGGGCGTCAGTCTCTCGGGGGGGCCAATCCGAGGCGAGCGGCGCGGCGTCGGGCGGAGTTTGAGGAGACGCGCGGTTAGTTTTAGTTTGTGTTGGTTGGACCGAGAGGAGGAGGAGGAAGAGGAAGAGGAGGAGGAGGAGGAGGCGACGGCTGTCTTTTTTTTTCATTTGTACCATCGGGCACGTTTCTCGGGAGCAAACCCAGGCGGGTGTAGCTGTCCTACAGGCTCCATCAACTTGAACTTGGAAATTCTGATCAATCAGTCAATCTATCGATCAATTAAAGATCAGCTTTTAAAAAAAACCTATTCATCCGTAATCTCTTCTGTGGACATGGAGGAGGAGGAGGAGGGATAAAAACATGCCAGTGAGTCAACAGCTGGAGAGGAAAACACACCTCGGATCTCGGTCAGCAGCCACTCTCTCCTCATAGCTGACGCATGGGCTTCATCCAGCCGCCCATTCATTCAGTCGCTGAGCAGGAAGGCGAGCCAGAGGTGAACAAATACATCGCTCCGACTCATATTGTGTGTGTGTTTCTGCTGGAAGGAGGAGATCCACCATCATCGGCGGGATCCAGTGATGCTTTAGTGGGAGTCATTCCTCCTGTGACTGATGCTGCATCAGTGAGGAAAACAAACCTCCTGCTTTAAAGATGGAGGCAGAGCACTAATAAGAAGGGGGGGCTGATTTTTTGGGGGGGTGGGTTAAAAAAAAAAAGCAGAAGTTGAGAGGTAAGGGAGGAAGAAGAGGAGGGGGAGGACGCCCTGCCTCAAGCCCCAGGATCGGTGCGCAGAAGCGGGGAGGGAGAGGCGGAATGTGCCGTCACCCGCTACTCTGAGTCGGGGACAACCGGTGGTCGTTCAACCCCCCCGGTGTGTGTATGTGTGTGCGTGTGTGTGTGTTTGTGCGCGCGTGTGCGTGTGTGTGTGAAACCTGTTTTTTTTTATAAGTGACCCAACTCGACCCACAAGGCAGCCAAGTATTATTTACACTTCTAAAATCCTTTCTACGCGTTTTTATTCTCATTTTTATTGAGTGCCTCCAAATCTCGCGGGATATAAAGGAAACAACTCTAAAAGAGAGGAAGACGAAGACAAAACATAAAGGACCACCAGGAGCCGCCTATATGAAGATGCTGATGTGTGACCGCGGCGTCCAGATGCTGGTGACCACGGTGGGCGCGTTCGCCGCCTTCAGCCTCATGACCATCGCCGTCGGTACCGACTACTGGCTCTACTCCCGCGGGGTCTGCCGCGTCAAGAGCAGCGGCGACAACGACACCAGCCGCAAGAACGAGGAGGTGATGACGCACTCCGGCCTCTGGCGAACCTGCTGTCTGGAAGGTACGTGATCAGTCTGACTGACTCTGTGTGTGTCAGTGTGTGCGTGTGCGTGTGTGTGCATCAACATGTCTCTCAGCTTGTGTATTGTACCTTTCTCTGTCCCTATTGCCATCTAACACCAGAGAGGCATTAGTGTACCCAATGTGTGTGTGTGTGTGTCTGCGTTTGTGTGCATAAACATGCCTCTGTCTTTTTCTGGTATTTTCGTGCCTCTCTCTCTCTCTCTCTCTCTCTCTCTCTCTCTCTCTCTGTCTCTCTCTCTCGCTGTGTGTGTGTGTGTGTGTGTGTGTGTGCGCGCGCGTGAAGATGTCTCTCTGTCTCTGTCTTTTCTTAGTGCATGTAGTCTTTCTTTCTCCCCATCTTATCCTGTCTGCTTCTGTCTATCTAATACCAGAGGAGCGTTGATGTCCCGTGTGTGTGTATGTGTGTATGTGTGTGTGTGTGTGTGTGTGTGTGTGGACATGAACATGTTTTGTCTCTCTCTCTGTCTTTTCCTAGTGTGTGTGTTAGTCCCCATCCCCATCTAACATCAGAGCACCAGATGAACATTGGTGTACCCAAAGTGTGTGTGTCTCTGTCTTTTCCTACTGTGTGTGTGTTAGTCTTTCTCTGTCCCCATCTCCTCCTGTCCCCTGCTGTCTGTCTAACACCAGAGGAGCATTAGTGTCCCCTGTGTGTGTGTGCATGAACATGTCTCTCTGTCTCTGTTTGTGCAGCTGTCTGTTTGTCTGTGTCTGTCTTTTCTTTGTGTGTATTAGTCTTTGTCCCTATCCCCGTCTAACACCAGAGGAACCTTGGTGTATCCAGTGTGTGTGTGTGTGTGTTTGTGCATGCATGAACACTGTCTCTTGCATAGCTGTCTCTGTCTTCTCCTGGAACGTTAGTCTCTCTGTCCCCTTCTCTATCCAACACCAGAGGAACATTAGTGTACTCAGTGTGTGTGTGTGTGTGTGTGTGTGTGTGTGTGACAGCATCCCATAATAATCCCTAAAACTCAGCTCTTCAGAAACTCTCCTCCCCTGAGTTCATCTCTCCTCTGCCACATAATAAAGAAGAATATTTACTGATCACGCCTGTCATGTGAGTTGTGCTCTTGTTGTCATCACACTGCACAGCTGAAGGTACAAATAAAGCACTAACAGGCACAAACGCAGACAGCTGGCGGTGTTATTAGCCAGTCAGATGAACCACTAACAAGTACCTGGATGTGCACACTGTTGCCGGGACTCTTGCACACAGCGTTGTTAGGGATCTGCTCTCTTGAATCCATCTTGTTGTCTCGTTGCTGGGAGCCAGAAAATGCTCATTTGGCTGAGGTTGGTGTCGGGGTCTGCCACTACAGTTGAGAGTGACCTGTCAATTTATTCAGTCGTGAATCTCAATGTAAGAAACAGTGACCATTGAGAATATAGAGAATGATGTGCAGCTTTGTATTTGTTTCTATTGACTACATTGAACTATTGACATTTTTTTGGAACCAGAAGCTAGTGGCCAAAACAAGGAATGCATCCTCAGGCGCCTCCACATTTATCACACAGGTGTCACAGTGACACAGTCAGCTCCACTCGTCAGAAGTAATGGCTTCACCTGCTCAGTAATATAACCTCCATTGTTTGACACACACAGCTTTCGGTACTTTTTGTTTACCCCTTATTTTGCGTAATTTACCGCTTTCGGTGAGCTGATAAAACACAAAAAAAAAACAAAAAAACCCAGGTTGACTGCCCCATTAAAACAGACACACATCCCTTCACTACAGTATTGGATCAGCTCTCTGGTTCATGAAGCCATCTGATTTCCAATCCCCAAGTCTTGTGGCTATCTGGCGGACCCGAAAATCGAAACCTAAGCACAGACCAAGATAAAAGTACAAGGAGGCAGGGATAATTGGGGCAGATGGATAAACAAGATAGACAGATAAGATAGATTTAAAGAGCTAAAGTGGCCCTTTTTCATTTGAGTTCACTTTAATTGGCGAGCGAGGCAACAAGAAGTTTAAGGTTGCGACATTGGATTGTGTGTGTGTGCGTGTGTGTGTGTGTATCATAGATTTGAGCCTGGGCTTTGACCTTGGCTGCAAGTCGTCCTCCTTCTCTTTCCACCTTTCCTCTTACCTTCCCTGTGGAATCTGGAATGAAGCAGAGACGCCATGATACCATTTAAAATGTGGCTTTTTGACGTCAGAGAAACGTCAAATCGCTTGTCTCCAACCCGGATATCCAGCCAAATACACAGAAACCAACAAAAAATTCCATGGCTCTAAACAAGGGTTTGAGCTTTTATTTATTGATACCTGGCCATCTTTGTGTCATCAGAGCACCGAGCTCAACCCAGGTGGATCTTGGGCGTGTTGAGGGTGTGTGTTTCCTCTTTGGCCTCCCTCCTCCTCCTCCTTCTATTATGTGCTAAGCTCAGCTAAGCACATCTTGGAGCAGTCTTGCTGAACAAACGATATCAATCCATCGTCTAGCTCCTTTTAAGACATCAAAATAAACACCTGATTACTTCTGCAAGATTGAGGGTGAGTTGCCAAAAGTCATAGCAAATGTGGATTTTGTCCTATCGGATGTTTGACACATAATTCGCTTTAAATGATTTGACTTTGATCTTTTGAAAATTCTCTACACAGGGGCAAGCAAACTTTGGATTCAATTATCATTAAAAAGATGCATTGCCTCTGGTAGGGGTATGTGTGTGTCTTTTGTGCGTGTGTTAGTGTGTGTGTGTGATGCAGCCAGACATAACCATCTCATTCTGGGGGGCATAGAAGGCTATTACAGGGCCAGATGGCGCAGGTATAAGGCTTTATTGAACACACTCTCATTTACATACACACACATACACACACACACACACGCTTGTAATTGAATGAATAAATAGACAAATTCTGGGATATTCCCAAGCCACCAAATAAGCACAGCTGTGGGAGCAGTACGCCAAGTTAACACAATGTCAGCACAATGTCAGCGCATGCATGCACGCACAAACATACACACACGCAGGCTCACATGCAACAGACACAAAAACATGCAGACGCTCACTCATGCACACTCACATCCACCATAACACAACTAAAGTGAATAAGTTCTCTTATCTCTTCTCTCGTTCTGCCCATCTTATCCCCCCTTTCGCTCATTGCGGGTCCCTGGTTGTCACGGTTTTATAATTCATAAACGCCTCATAAACTGACAGGAAATGGATGTCTCTGACTCGTGTACATGTGGCTTGTACTCTGCCTGACATCGGAGAGTGAGTGAATGAGAGATGAGGAGCGAGAGAGGGGGGTAGAAAAACATCATGTATGCAGTGTTCTTGCAGTAAATGTATAGAGCAGTCATGCATACGTACTGTGCAGCATATAGCATGCAGCACATTTTACAGTGGCACAGTTTGTTTTTTTTCATGGACAATATGGGGTCAGAGGAAGAAAGGAAAGAAAATCTAAACATGGATGAGCTAAAGGAGGCTGAAGTATAGGTTGTACTGTACAGTTTGTACAGTGATAACTTATGACCCCATTTACATCTTAACATGTAATCTGTATCAGGAGATCTTCTGGATAAACACAAATGCGTTCAGAATGGAAAATCGGGTTTGAATTGTGATACGATCTCAGCCAGGTGTGAATGCAATCTGTACAGTTTGATCATGGGTTTTTTTTATATATATAAAATACATTTGTCTCCAGAAAAAATATTACAGCAAGTGGTATCTATACATAAAGCTACAAACCTGCAACTGTAGAGAAACACTAAATATCGTCCCTGAATAATCCAACATGGTCTCAACAGAACTAGTGTTGAACGCAACACGGCAGCCTCGACAAACTCATGTACCAATTAATAGATTTCTGCATGAAAATAAAGAATTATATGGCTACTAAATTTAAGGAAAGAAAATGCATACCTAAAGAGATCACAGCCAAAACAGGAAGTAAAAGTAGCCAAGGTGTGACACATACATACAGTAAAATATATTTCAACTTATTTCCTCTATAAAGAAAATTAGGATTCAGGTATTCATTCTAGTACCTTTGTGGCCCTCAGTTTATGTGTGGTCAGGCTGGGATTTCTGGCATGCAGTCAATGTATTATTGTGTGTCTCTGCAGATGCACTGAGGTGTTCAGTTCCCTCTGTGATAAATGAGCATGAGAAAGGCAGGAAATTAGGAGAGAAAGGGGGTGGTGGGGTAGAGGATGGAGACAAAACATGAATGAAGAGAGACTAGAATGTGCATGAATGAAGCAGGGGAGTGGGGTGGAGAGAGGGCTGGTGCGTGGAAAGTGATGGATGAGCTGTGCATGGCCTCCGTTTCAGAGGAATCTCTGGGGAGCGTTTGACCACGCCGGGGATCTAAATGATCACCTGGTAATAGAGAGAGGGAGCAGGGTTTTAAGCTGAGAGAAGGGGACAGAAGTGACCGCCCAGGTGGATGGGAAGGAAGGGAGGAGAGAGATGGAGAGCAAAAGAAGGAGGGGGTGGAGGGGAGCGGGGCATTATTTGGACGAGCTTGAAAAGAAAGGGTGAAGACAGGCACACTATATGGCCAAAAGTATATGGACAGCCTTCTACACATACATGAGTGCTTTTATTCCAGTGCTGTTTTTTTTCGCAGTTTTGGGCTGGAAATCTTAATAGATACAATGATATTTTAGACTGTATTGTCCTTCCAGCCCTAAGGACAGCAAAACCCATGAAGAAATGTTTTGTCGGGGTGGAAGAACCACACCCAACACCTTTGAACTGGAACACAATCTTATTGGCCTACATCAGGGCCTGACTTCACTTATGCTCTTGTGGCTGAATGAGAGCACAAATTGCTGCAGCCAGGTTCAAAAATGTGTCGACAACCTTCCATGCAGCGTGTTAATGTCCATTGTTTTGGGATGAGATGTCCACATACTTTTGGCAGCGTAGTCTGACTGGATGCTAGAAAGAAGAATGTACAAAAGTGGGAATAGATGAGAGAAATGACGGGGGGATTGGAAAGCGGTGAATGGACGTATTTTGGTAATGAGAGGAGAGAGAAGGGGGTAAAGGAGGGATGATGGGAAGGTTTGAAACAGGAACAGAGAAATGTTTTGGAGAATGAGAGCATGGGCATTTGAGGAAGAACAGACTGAGGGAAGAGAGAGGAAGAGGAGAGGTGTGCAACCAAGCAGAACCTGTCTCGTTCTCTTTCATCAGCCATCACTGTGGAAACTAGCCTCTTCCTCTCCCTCTTCTCCCGTCTTCTCTCTCCTTCGCCTGGAAAGAGGTAATCAGAGAGAGTGAGAGAGGTAAGGACATAGAGAGAGAGAGAGAGAGAGAGAGAGGAAGAGGCACAGTCACCCACACTGAGCTGTCAGAGGCGCTCTGAGGAAACAAGCAGTCCAATTTGCTCTGCTTTTCAACTTCCTTTCCTCGCTCGCGCTCGCTCCCCTCCTCTTCTTCTCCTCTGTTTTCTAGTCGACAAAACGCTTTATATGTCGAGTGCATGTGTTTGTGTGTGCATGTGGCTGGGTTCGCTCACATGCGGCTTTCGGACCGCTCATCAACTGATTGGAGTCGACTCCCGCGGGAACAAGGCTGTCCTCACAACAATTACAGCATCGGTCAATTGTGGGAAGGGCTAAAACAACCTACTGTTTGTTTACGTTTTGCTGAAGAAGAAGCTTGATGTTGTTTTAACACCAGAAAACCATGGAGGGAGGAGATTGGGATGGGTAGCTGAGAATGCAAAGAGTTACTTTAAATAGTGAGGCTGCCGTTTGCATCTGTCACCTACCAGCAGTTAAAGTTGTTAAACCATGATCACGATCAATTCCTGAAATTTTTACTTTGACGTAGTTTTAGTCACACTAGCAACTAGACTGCAGATCACTCAGCCCACCACTTTGGTCAAGACTGTAACAGCTCAACAACTAGAGTATGGATTGCATGAACCCCTATACTGACATTCACGGTTCCCAGATGATGCACCCTAATGACTTTGGTGACAAGGTTCACATTTCTTGATTTGAGTGGAATGTCTCAACAACTGTAAGATGGATTGCCATGAAATTTGTTTCACACATTTATGTTCAATCACAGTTATCCTCTAGCTTTCCATGTAGCGCCATCATCAGATCAAAATTTCAATTGTCCAACACTTTGGTTCATGACTAAATTCCATGAAAACTAATGACATTACTAATATTTGATTAGTTTCTCTCCCTCTCTCTCTCTCTCTCTCTCACACACACACACACACACACACACACTGTTGTCATATTGCACATTTCATTAGGTTGAAATTGGCACAGGTGTTACAGTTAGCTTTGTTCCTCTAATAATTAGAGTTATGTTACTGAAGTGGCTCTCAACCTTTTTCTGTCATGTCCTTCTTCTCTTCTCTCTGTATATGGAAGTTAAGGTTTTACACAGAAATGACACATAAGATAAGGATTATCTTACCTTCAGGTTTTACACAGAAGTGACACAGTGCTCTCACACTACATTGACAGTAAACCTGTGAGCAAGATAAACTTGCTCTCACGTCAATCAAATATTGCAGATTTGACATGTTTGCTTTAAGACAACACTGGATTTTTTCCCCTACCTGTCAAAATGTGTCCATCTCGTACTGTACATGTTGCTCTGATCTCTGAATAAATTCTTCTGACCTGAATCTTTGCTTACATCGAAGTACTCCTGGTTGGTTAATGTTAGTTCATTTTTCTTATTTGTATTTCTCGTAATTAATTGATTTATTGCGCTTTTGTGTTTAACTCTGTTGTACATTCAGTACTTGTGTGTGTTTGTGTGTGTGTGTGTGTGTGTGTGTGTGTGTGTGTGTGTGTGTGTGTGTGTGTGTGTGTTTGTGTGTGTGTGTGTGTGTGCGGGTGTGGGACTGAGCTAGATCAAGGACAAACAGCTGGCACCTCATGGCCAGCCCGTCACAATCGTGGGGGCATCTGGACACACAGTGCTGTTTGTGTTTGTCTCCTTTTTAACCTTGATTTGAGGCGCTGTATTTTTCCGGTGGAATGTTTTCACTGTTTAGTATTCATACTGCACTTCCTGCATGTAATTTCCCCAGCAGACCTAGACTGATACAGCGGGCAGATATTTATGTTTTATTTGAAATCATATTGCATGTTACCTGTTCAGACCTTTGACATGACGATATTGTTTGATGTTATTATGCATCACGATAATGAGCAGATAAACTGGAGAAGAGCAGGCTGGGGGGTATAGAGGTGCACAAAGAGAAAGTGAGATGTGAGGTAAAGCTAATAAAAGTGTGCTGGTAGCTCGGCACTCTTAAAAACAGCCGGCAGTTAATCAGGAGTCAGTGAAATGGAAAGTGTTTCTCCTCGACCTCTCGTCTTTCAGCACTTGGACTTGCTGTACTACTGTTTTCATACATCATTTCAAAATGTGTGTGTATGTGTGTGTCCATTTTAAGAGCCCTGTTCAGACATGGAAGCTGAAACATTGGTTATCCATCTATTAAAGTACGGCTTTCAAACAAATGTCTTCGTCACGTATATGCTGTGATGCCTGTATTCAAACGTGAGTAGTAGTAGTAGTACGAGTATAATGACATCATGGGTTTACGCCTTACTCACAAATGATAGCACACGAGCAAGAGAGCACATGTGTCCGTCCATGTTCATATGTGCATGCGTTTACACATACAGTATGTAAGTGACAGCAGCAGAGACATGACTCAGAATAAACACACTGAGACACACACACACACACACAGGTCTCCCATCCCCATTCGCTGCGTCCCATAATGCCTTGCTGTGGTTGCAGCTGCCCTCAGGCCATGTTGACCTTTGTTAGGCAAATGTTTCCTGATAGATGCTCCGACTATGTGTGTGTGTATGTGTGTGTTTGCTATCTTAGTATGTATGTTTCCCTGTTGGTATGTTCATTAGTTTGCTGTTAATTGGGTGAATCTAACACACACACACACACACACACACACACACACACAAACGTGAATGCCCCTGTGCTCACATGTTTATATGACCTTCGAGGTGCACTGAATTAGAGAAACCAGCAGTGTGACGTAATCAGTCCACCACAGTATTGCCACATATTGATTTGGGTAAAATATTATTTCAAAGTACAGCCCCCACTCTTGATGTGTCACTATCACAAACACATTGATCACTAACAAATGTACCAGCAGATCCCAGTAGCATAAGTATTGTTTTAGCTGTGATAAATAACAGATGGGAAATAAGAGACATTTCGGGTCTAATTCCTATTGGTTCTCGATTCTATTCCAGAGTTATTTAGATTTATATTGACACAGCTGAAAAGAAAGGCATTAGTGTCAGTTTGTTTTCCTGTGAGTTTTCCTTATAGCCTAAAAAAATGATAAGGAGTATTTTCAGATCTTTGGCAGAGGACATAGGTTCTTATATATAAAGAAGGACATCGTCTACATAATGCAACACTTTATGGTCTGTACCACCTTGTCGTTTCTTACATATGTGGGTTGCTATGAAGTGTTAGGGCTGATCACACTGGCATGTAATCATTATAAGAATGGTCAACCTTGTCTAGTTTCAAACTGTCAATCAACGTGTCAAGCTTTATTTGTAGAAACAATAAAATCTTAATCCAGTGTCCAAATCCAAACTTTTCAAGTACCACGAACAAGTAGTCTCATTATTTCATGAACCCCATCTGACCAGATGAAATAATATCAGGAACGACTATATCAAGACGCCCGCTGATATAATTTCCCTGCAATTTCGCTGTGCACAGTTAATAACATTAGTAACTTCACTGTAATTGTCCTTCAATATGAGTGAGGTGGTTGCCTGGTGAGGTCTTGGGGAGAGGGCTTTAATCGCTGCACTAACCTCCACTAAGAACAGATTAAGTGCAGGTTTGAGAAAAATTTCCAGAACTCTTAAAGTGAAACGTGAATGATAAATGATTGTTGATTAAATGTGTACTCTCTTATCTGGAGACAAAGCAAATTTTATTGGTCTTGTTAGGGGTCTCTCGAATGGGATCATCTTTCAGAGTAAATGTGTTCAGTTCTAATTATGTAATAGCTTTGTTATTACCGCAAAATGTGTAAAACCCATAGGTATTGATGGCTCTTTATTTTTACTATCCGCTTGAGTGCCTTTCAGTACTGTATAAGCCACATTCTCCCCGAGCTGCATTTCTCGTAAAAGTGTTTGATGCTGATTAGGTATTAGCATTTGTTTTATATGGAGTGGGAGTGTTGCCCCATGACCCCATTTAATATATATTGTACTGTTTGCTTGTAGCTTCTGTGTAATGGTGGTATTGAATGAAAGACCTACACTTCCACTAAAATAAGCCATTCACTTTTCCTGAAAGGCTCTAGGTGTATTTTCTCTGCCTTCCCCCATCTCCTCTGGAGGTTTTTTCTTGTCCTGAGCCAAAAAGCTTAACGGTATTCAGATAAGCCATTGCAACCTGGAGGACTAATATTATTGAAGTTGAGGTTTTACAGCATAATCAATCTGAATTAACATTTGTTCACACAATATGCTGGCTGGGAGACGGAGAGAGAGAGAGAGAGGAAAGCAGATTGAGAAGGTGAAAGTGACGGAAGCAAGGGGAATGGAGATGTTGATGTCAAAGAGAGAAGCCAAAACTGTGCAGGAAAGAACAAATGTTAGTGGCTTTTTAAGTCATAAAGCAGAATTTACTCACCTTTTCAAGCCAGTCTCTGTGATGCATTTATTCTTGAACTGCTCATTTACAATACATTGTTTGGCCCTGTGTGTTTGTGTGTGTGTGTGTGTGTGTGTGTGTGTGTGTGTGTGTGTGTGTTGCACCAGTTTCTCTTTGATGAGATCATAGACTGGTTGTGACACTTGACATAAGCCTGTGTGACAGCTACTGACTCACTCACTGATACAGCATTTGGAGGTAGCTCTCCAAAACCTCGGTTTTGGCTGAGAAAAATGTGACACATGTACACCCACCTACACACACACATTTGGTTGCAGGAGTCACTATGTGTTTGCACACTGGCAGCAGTTCTTGTATTCTGTTGATCCAGGTCTTATCCAGATTGTTACTCTGCTACATTTTCTTTGACCATTTTTAAACATTTTCAGATTGATCTCTGGGCTATATTTATCCTACTAACTAAGCCCATGCTGGGATACACTGCAGCCCACCTATAAAACTGAGCAGGATTAGTATGAGGGTGTATGGATGAATGCAGACTACAAAGTTTAATATCTAAAACAACTGGACTTGTCAATCCAATAAACCTGTTAATTGACTCATTTGTGGATTTGACTCTGCATCTGGATCCTGGTCTGCGTATTTCAGAGTAATTTTGCTTTTTTGGTTGCTCCAGGTACAAAAAATTTCAGTTGTGCTGCTTTATAATAATCACACTGTCGCACACACCATTATTTCTTCCACCTGTATTGCTTCCATTCTTCCTGCACTTCTATTGAATAAGGTCTTTTTTTAGAGCATTCATGGCACAGAATAAATGTATAATCAGTAATTAGAGGTGACTCTTTCAGCCTTCTCATTTGCTCGCTCTCTAAATTTGAACAACAACCTATACTTTACTTATATTTTACGTTAGCCACAAAACAAATACAGCATGTGATGTTCCATCGTGTATAGATGCCAGCACGTTGTCAGGATGATCTGAACACGATGCGGGCCAGATGTGATGAGAGATCTGATCACATGTAGATCATGATATATTTGCACTTTGCATGAACAAGCATTTTTCCTTATCCAGATAATGTGTGGATTATGTTGTGTAGTCTTTCTGCAATGATCGAGGCGTGTAATTTATTATCGATATTTAGTATTGATGTCTTTTTCTATGAGCTGTTTTTTGCTGGTACGTACTTGCCACTGTGTGTCTCCTCTTTTGACATCTCTTGTGTCAATATGAAATAATGGCACGTTGAAATTCGTGAAAGTCCAAATGAAGGAAAATGTATTGTTTCTAAAGGTTCAGTGCCTTTGAGCCGGTTTTACAAATCCTTGTAGTATTTTTCAAATGAATGCTTCTTCCAATTCATGATCCATCTTGCCAGGCTTTCATTTCATGAATGGACCTTTCAGCTTGTTGTTTGTGTATTCTCCATGCCAGTAATTTTTCTGGCTGTTGGTCCAGTTTCACTCTCATCCTTTGTTTAATGAATTTTGCTTTCATCTCCACTTGGCTGTCGTATATATTTTATTGAACTTTTGTTTTATCGTATTTATTTAATTTAACAAGTGGGACTTGTTGAGTCCCATGTGTTTGGTTTCTAAATACTTAAATTCATTCAGCAAATCCTATAATTGTTTCTGTTTTTCCTTTTTCTACCAAAAATATATTTAACTCTTGCAATGGATTAGTTCATATAAAGAAACAGAAAACAAACTGAGTTTGCTCATGTGGTTGTTTTCCTGAAACAAATTCACATTTTGTTTTTGAGGACAAGCAGTGAGAGCTGAAAATACCAGAATGATCAAGACATGAGGTGGTTAGTTTTTTTTTTTTCTACTGCTTGAGTTGCCTTGTGAGGAATTCAATTTCCAGTTTTTTTATGTCATGTCGTTCACTTTTCATTTTCAAGCTTTACATGCAGTGCTATTTTTAAATTATACTGTGGACCACATATCTCCATATACCCTCCCTTCCCTATTTGTGTGTTTGTGTATGTGCGTACTGGTGTGTGTGTTGGTGTCTTATTGTTTCTAAAGATTCCCAGTGTGCTGTTTGTTACTCACACATTATCATGATGAACATGCTGACCTCGAGGTCCAACACAACAGCTTTAATGACTCTCCCTGTGTGTGTGTGTGTGTGTGTGCAACCATGTGTGTGTGTGTGTGTGTGTGTGCAGCCATGGGTGTGTGTCTGCTTGCCTGTGTCTGATTTTAACTGTGTTTAGTGTTAAGCGGCCATCTATCTCTTTTTTTCCCTCCATACCATCCTCTATGTTCTTCAGTGTGTGTGTGTGTGTGTGTGTATCGCTCCACTGGCATTTCATTGCACGAGGCCGTTTGGTGCTCGATGCATCAGAATGGTTCGATACATTAAAAGGCAGGAGGTGTAATAAATTTCTCGGCGGGCAGACACGAGGCTGAGCTCTGACTGATGATGCTTTACACCTTAATGTGTCCAACAGGAACAGCTACGGCTGCAGTTACCTCATGTGACTCCAGTCAAACCGGATCACGTTAAAGAATCACAAGAGCAGTGCTGTGTTATTTATTATCAATAAATCTCATGAAAAGGCCAAAACCAACAATGAGTGTTGTCCGTGTAGCCGATGCGTGATCCTTAATCGGTCATGTTATCTATGTGTTTTAAGGTTGCAGCTCATGATTATTTCATTATCATCTGGTGATTATAGTCTTTACTAATCGATTATATGTTTGGTCCATAAAATATCAGAAAATTGTGGCTTCACAGGTTCTCCGAACGTGAATGTGATGTCTTCATTTGTCTAGTTTGGTCCAACACTCCAAAACTCAAAGATGTTGTGTTTACTATCATAGACAATTAAGGAAACCAGAAAATATTCAGATTCGACAAGCTGGAACCAGTTTGCTCAAAACGATCAATCAATTATCAATTAGGTTTCTCTTGTGTGGTTTCCGTGTGGTCTGGAGACACAGAAACTCACACTGTATGGATCAACATGTACAGGACAGAAGAAAAGTGAACACACAGAGTAAAATACATGCAGCCATAGCATCCATTTTGAAATCATGAGCCCTTTACGATCCAGCATTTTCAAGAGAAACAAGAAAAAACCCATTAATAAAAATATGAAAAGATGGGGATTATGGCGTTAAGAGCGTGTGCAAAGACGATGCTGCACGTATACTTGTGTGTGTTTGTTGAACGTAAGCGTGTAGCCAAACAGACTGTGATTCATATGAAAATGTTACAGATTATTACTTTATTTAATCTAGATATCAAACACTCTGTAAACGTCTTTTTTTTTTTTGTCAATCAGAGTCTCAGTAAGAGGTTAGTTACTATCCCTGACTGCATGAGCTAGATGAATCAATTTATGAATGATTTTCTGAGTGTGGGTACTGGAAAGAGCCTCTTCATATGCAAATAAGCAATTAGGTTGAGTCGTTGGTTCGTTCGGCGCCAGCCTCTATCCTCCCATTTCTCTCTAATACTGCCGTGTCGCTTCGCCACCAAACCTCTTTCAACCACCACTTCCTCTCTCTTCATCCTCCTTCATCTCGTTTTCTCTCCTCTTCCCCTTCATCCCTCCTCGCCCCCCCCCCTCTCTCTCACATCCCCTGTGGTGTTGACCATGTGTGAATGGGACTGAATGATGGGTGGGAATTAAGCTACATGCAGGGTACACACACACACACACACACACACACACACACACACACACACACACACACACACATACATGCACACGCACAAGGGATGCTGTGTGTGTGTGTGTGTGTTTGAGAAGGANCCAATGCGGAGCAGGGACCTAGTGACCGGCATTTCATACAGCCCAGGGGTGTGGGCCACAGGGGCGGGGCTTAGGCGATGGGCCGCGCAACGCCACTGGTGGTCGCAGACGTCGGTCATGCTGGGAATGTTTTGGAAACACAAGAAGAAAACAGATTCCCATCCAAGAACACAAATGCAAATACGTCACAGTTATTTTTTTTGCAAGAGGCACACCTGCGACTAGGAGCACGCTTCAGCTGTTATCGAAAAAATGCCACGCGGCTCGGTTCCGCATGACAAGCTGTTTGCAGAAATCCTTCAATATGGTGTCACAACATGTACACATATGGGCTTCTGACAAATATGTCACTCCTACTGCAGCCACGCTTTCGTCTTCGTCGTCTCCGCTCTTCATTATTTTTGCCTTGCATATGTGTCAGCGCGACTCTCCATCTGTCTTGGTTTTTGTCCATCTCTTCCCTCTACATCCGTCTCCCTTGCTCTCTCAAGCGAGGACTGTGTGTGCTTTAACATGTTCTGGATTCAGACTCAGTCAAGCATGTAGCAGCACATTGGCCCTCGAGTGTGTGTGTGTGTGTGTGTGTGTGTGTTTGTGTGTGTGTGTGCAAAGTGACACATTTTTTCATTGTTTTAGCTCAGTCCTCCAGCACAGTGGATTTGAAACCAAACAGTGACTATGACATTTAAGTACTGACTGTTGGGAAACGTCAGGTTTTTGAACACAGCCTCACCCATTTATGTTTAAAGTTTATGTTAATTTGTCCATTTATTTGTGTCCACAATACAGACACTGTTCACCATTATATATTCATTATTTGTTGCTGTGTTTTCGTCTTTGCCCCCCCTCTATAAATATTGTAAATCTAATTGTATACCATCTGCTATTTTGAGATAAGTGTTCCTCCTGAATGGTGCCATAAAGAAAACGGGCATATTTACTAAAATCGAACTTAGTGGCTTAGTCATGAAGCTGGCAGTATTTTCATTACATTAATCGCACTATAGCAATGCCCCAAAATGAATTTATTAATGTAGATATAAAAAATAAAAGTATCCCATTCAAATAAGGCTTCTTACTTGTGATTGAAATTCAAAGTCACTTTGTCCATTTTAAATTAAAGATAAAGTATTAAAAAAAATTCAAATTTGAAGCTATTTTCCACCATTTCAAAATACTTCTGGAGGCTAACTCAACACATTTTAAGATCTGTTTCCAAAAAAACATAAAAAAGACTCGGAGGCATTTGCTGAAACAAACCATCCAACTGGTAAACCCATATCTTTGACCCAGAGTATCTGAGGTACCTCCAACACAAATTATCCTTCATCAGCTTCATTCTTCAGAGTCTTAAAGGCACCTTTACAAAGCACCAAATGTTTGTACCTTTCAGTCATAAATGTGTTTCCATTCTTTCCTCTTTTTGTGTGTGTGTACAGGTGCTGTGCGTGCCTCCAGTATCTTCCCCATCATGAGTGTGGGCCTGCTGTTCCTGGGGGGGCTGTGTGTGGCCGCCAGTGAGTTTTACCGGAGCCGACACAACGTCATCCTCAGCGCAGGAATCTTCTTCGTCTCTGCAGGTTGGTCTGCACTCTCTGTATTAGATATGGAGTGTTTTTCCTTTTTCTTTTTAAAGTGGATCTACAGTGGTAATCAGTCATCAGTGCACCGGTGTACATAAAGTAGGTCCTGCATTTAGAGCAGGAAGCTGTTGTTCTGGGCTAAAGGACACATCCTTTACATGCTGACCCGACTGTAGAGCAGTGATCGGGTCTTGTTTAGGAAGAAAATCCACATATTGTTTGTTCCAACAGGTGAATTCACACCTCAGGTCAGATGCCATAAGTAGTTCAACGTCATCCAGGCTGATCTGTTTCATTTTTCTCCCTGATTTTTTCTTTTACTTTTGCCACTGCAACGGCCTGATGTCCCCACAAAAAGCATTAAAGTAAACCTGTTGATAATTAAGAGCATTGAGAGATTAAAGCTGAACACCATCATACAGTCGACAGATCATGTTGTGTCATGGTTTTGTGTTGTTGTGGTTGTAATATTTTTATTTATTTATAGACTAATTTTTTTGACAGAAGCAGATCTGTTTAAAGTGATTCACCCCCCGACATTGTTTCCTCCAGCACATCATAAAATTGGTGCATTTCTTGTTGCCTCTGGTGGCGAAACAGGTTGGAATATGCATCTGTTAATGGGGAGGGCTGAGAAAACACAAGAGTCTTTCAAAACCATGAAAAAGAGTCAAATCTTGCTCCAATGTAATTTTTACATTTTGGCAATTGAAATACTGATAAAATCTCTAAAAATAATATAAAAACCAATAATGAGAAAATACAATTGCTTCATTTTTACATGAGGTGCAGCACACTGTAGGCATGACACTGTTGAACACAACATAGCAGCCATCTTAGCTGCAGTTCCAATCAAATGCCTCAAAATCCCTGCTCTGATAGGAGGAGCTGAGCAGGTCCAAACTGACCCAACCTGGATGAATACCAGGATGCCCGCTGCATTTGAGATAGCAACAAAGGACTGTGCGTGTTGTGTCTATGAGAGTGTGTAGTTACTGCGGAGCCGCTTTAAACGGACGAGATGCAGCGCTCAAATATTTGTCAAAGAATCCCGTCAGGCGTCTAAAACCCACAGAAGTGCCTGTGCGAGGAGCCCGAGTGTGGAAATTGGGCACAGCAGCTGATTAATCAATCAGCAAGAATACCATGATGCCGCTGTGATGCACTGTGAGGGTGTGAGAGTGCAAACACACACGTACATACTCACACACATCATCTATCACACGGAGGCTGACATTTAGTCTCCCATAAACACACACACACACTTAAGCTCTTGCCCCTGACACACACACACACAAAGGGTTGTAATTGCTGTTTAGTGGGATGTGTAGGGTCCCATTGGGTTTTGTCGTAAATTCATGGAGCCAAATTGGTAATTATTTACCACAATAGTGTGGGGCTGATTCTGGTTAATTACAGCTGGCTAATTGTCCCCATTCTGTGCGTTCCACCACACTGCATGAGCACTGTATTCTGGACTAATGATATGGAATAAGAGAGCCCAGCTGTGTGCAATGACTCTCTCCAATGTTCCCATCAAGCTCCACTCTCTCTCTCTCTCTCTGATGCTCTCCTCCCGTTACTTCGCTTTATTTCCCTTGGCTGCCTCCCCGTCACTCCTCTCTGCCTGCTTCTCTCGACACTTTTTCTTTCTCAAATTTTCATTCACTCTTACGTTCATGATCTGCCACTTTACCATACCAGGAGTAGCACACAGGGAACAGGACCCAAAATGCAGAAACCAGGGGCAGATGTGGTGCAGAGCAATGGTATTTATTAGCAAATATCATTTACATGTGGTTTGGACAGGCAAGGGCCAAAAACAGATGAAGCAGCCCAGACCAAAGGGCATTTCAATCCTGTCTATGTCCTGGACATATGACAGAATTGACAATAAAGTTGACTTTGAAAAAATCAAACAAATCCAAATAGGATCAGACAAAAGGCAAAAGGAGATGAAAATCTAAAGGGCAGAAAAAACACAAACACAGGAAGTAAAGCAACTAAAACACCTGGGGACAGACCCTCTATCAAAATAAAATTAACTAAACAAAAATCCAAAGCTGTGTTTTCTTTTAATTGATTATTGTGAATCTACTGTATATTTGTCTGTGCTTTGTTTACATTAACTGATCAATCTCTGTCTCTCATAATTTTTAACACTTTGTGCTGTTCTTGCATTGTGTTTGTCTGGATGAGTAGATCACACTCACACCCTTTCCCACTCCCATCTCTTCTGACTTTTCTTTCTTTCCCTCCCGTCCAGGGCTCAGTAACATCATAGGAATTATTGTCTATATCTCAGCCAATTCTGGTGACCCGGGCCAGAGCGACAGCAAAAAGTCCTACTCCTACGGCTGGTCCTTCTACTTTGGCGCCCTCTCCTTCATCATGGCAGAAATGGTGGGCGTGCTGGCCGTGCACATGTTCATCGAGAAGCACCGCAAGCTACGGGCCAAGTCCCGCACCGAGCTCATCAAAAAGTCCGCCTTCAGCCGAATCCCCTCTTACCGCTACCGCTTCCGGCGCCGCTCCAGCGTGCGTTCTTCCGAGGCCCCCAGCCGTGACGCCTCCCCGCTGGGGAAGGGCGGCTACACGGGGCCCGCTGCCTCCGAGATGCCCATGTACACGCTGAACCCGCGCGAGCCGGGCAACGCCGGCACCAAATCCGGCGGCGGCATGGGCGGGCTGCTCAACTCGGAGAGGGAGTTCCTCCAGAGCAGCACACTCACTAAAGACTACAGCAAGGACCCCAACCGCAGGACCACGCCCGTGTGAGAGGTGCGGGCCGCAGATATCGCCCAATCAGAGTATCAAAGAGGAGGAAGGATGATGAGGAATAGAAGGGGGAGCGCAGGCATAAGCAGGGGGACACACAGGGTTTACGGGGTGGGGAAAAAGGGGTTTGATAAACTTTGACTGTGAACTGTGAACTTTTAGCCTTTGAACTGTGAATCCTGAGCCCTGTGAGAGTTTCAGTGTGTGTAGCAGGCTCGGTTTGGACGGAGAAGTTGTTCCCAAATCCACTCTACCACATATCACTGTAGTTATATACCTGTGACTCCTTACATACGAAGGCACATTCAATTTATGTTCATAAATTGACTTTCTGGCTCTTTCAATGGGGACGAAATGGGATTGATCCGAGTTTAAAAGCATATATAAGTGGTTTGCTGTTTGGGGCAACTTCTCCTTTAAAAAAATGAAAATAATGTGAACTAAAGGAGAGGAGGGAAGAGGTGAGAGACTCTGCGTGATCTTTGACCTTTTGACCTCTGTCCTCCTGATAGCAGCAGAGGTGGATCAGTGCAGGGAACAGCCTCAGAGCTCCAGCTGTCTCTCTGATCACGACATTAAAAAAGCGCGCAAGTGAACACCTCAGGATCGGGACTGATTCATTTTCGGTTCAGCTGGATTCAAAAAAATATTTGTTGAAGATGCAGTTTTGTCCGTTTAATGGCAGCACATTTGTGGCACTAGTTATTATTTTCTTTTATACATATTGTATATATACTCTCTTTCATATTGATTAATTGGTTGAATCATGGGAAAAAAAACTTCATAACCGTCTGAACTGAAACTGAATTGAGCTCATTCCTGCTCATGTTTACCCCCCCCCCTCCATCTCTCTGAGTCAGCTGTTAAACCTGCATAGTGGTTTTTGATCAAGTGCACTGACTACAGATCAGCTCTTAGGGGGGTGAAAAAAAGGTGTGAATCAACAAAACTAATTTTCTTTTTCGATGGTAATGTTAGATCATTGGTGCTTCCTTTAACCCCTGTTTCCAGCCACACAAGTCATCTCTTGATTTATTTTTTCACCGAGAACTTAAAGAGATGATCGAGTATTTGTCGTCTGTTCCGCCTTCACTTACCGCCTTTCACCTCTCACATTTTTTTTTTATCTGTGTAGCCCCATAACTCACCTCACCGCCACCCTCTGCACACCTCCTCTCGCCCTCTCTCTTTTCGGCCTCGTCTTCCGTTGGTGTCGCTCGTGTAGACTAGTTTCCTGGAGGTTGTAGGTTCGGGGTATTGTGGAGAGGAGACTGCTGAGCTGTGCTATGCGGCTTTAAGGCAGAGCCAAAAAGACATTAAACAAACAGAAGGAGCTTTTTTTTTTTTTATTTGCCCACTGCCTCTTGGCAAATATCTTTCATATGAATTTAACATAAAGTTGTATTTTCCTTTGCCAGAACAATTGTTTCGGCTGCAGGAATAAACACAGAGTAAGCTCACTTCAGTCTAAAGTACACATCTCTCTTCTCCAGTGGAGGATCTGTTGAGAATGAACTTAAAGATAAATAGATGGAATCGGAGGAAGCCCCCGTAAATTATTCAGAGGATTTGTGCTCCATCCGTCCAGCTGTCACTCACAGCCTCTCCACCTCTTTATCTCCCTTACATGTCGCACGGACTGTGCACGTCTACACTTACACACACACACAAGCCTGTCCACGTCTCTCACACGTCTCCGACACACAGACACACACACACACACAGTCATGGTCATGTTTCAAACACCTGTGCAGTTTCTTTACTGTGACAGATCCTAGAGACACATCAATGCATTTCCATTAATCTCTCTCTCTCTCTCTCTCTCTCTCTCGCTCTCTCTCTCTCTCTCAGACATACAGTACAAACATGAAAATACTAAATGGCTTTAACTTACATTAGGCAGGTGTCAGCTTAGATTTGGTTGAGATTATACCTGGATACAATCTCTGACACTCGCCGCCATTTTGTATTAGCAGCCAAGTCTTGGCCTTGTTCTTGAAAATGAGACGCACGTGATCTGTTGTGATAAACCTTTCAACAAAATGGCACAGGAAATGAGGGAAAGGACTAGTTTATGAATAGGAAGAGCGATAGAGGGCTTCAGTCTAATCGGTGATGTTTGAGAATGCCAAAGTGTGTTTGTTGAAGTCTTAGGCATCAGTGGCCATGAGACAACTGTGTTTCAAAAAATATAATAAATCTAAATGAATAGACATGTTAAATACTTTACCTGTGCTGTTTCACACTGGGGATTTATCACTTCCCCATTGAAACATACTGCAACACTATTTCAGGAGCATAATCCTACATGTTATCAGGCCTTATTTTTGAAATGATAGTTTTGTGCATGCAGTCAATTCTCCATTTTATCTCCCAACAGTTAAACTAATCTTTAACTCCCTCTGATCAATGTAAATGTTGGAAAGACAGTTCAGCAGTTCATCACAGATATAGCGTCATCTGAGCACAGATTACATTCAGCCATTTATCACATCAGTGCATGGTGATCACACTTCCATACAAGGGGAGGAGGCAAAATAGCCATAAAACAGAGCGAGTAGGAAAAGTTGTGGAGAGAGAACATGAGTAGCCAGTATAAAGTCAAACAGCATTTTTCTGAAACATTTTCTGTGACAAAAAAAAAAACAAAACACATTTGTGTCTTCTCAACCTCCCTGAGCCACCATTGCACTGTTTTGTACAAAGCCAAACATGAAACAGCACCGAGCTGACTCCACCACTTTAAGAGTTATGACCCTGATAATAAAAGATGTTTCCAACCTCAGTCATAGTGTTTAATTTATGGCGCCGCTGTTTTATCCGCTGTCTTGTTTTTACGCCATAAATGGAGCTTAAAGGGACGAACGTGCATCGCGGCGGACTTGCTCTTTGCGCTGTCCTCCGCATGTAAATATTAATTTTGCAAGCTGACTACAGTATCAGCAGTTGTCGTGGGCTATGAAAGGGAAGGGAAAAAAACTGCTTTTCTCCAAGCAAGGGCTTTTAATTTTTAAAGGACAGGAGCAACACAAGGGCTTTTTATGCTCGACGCTGCAGCAACATCGTTTTAAGGGTGTTATGTTGGAAGGAGAGGCAAAGTACATTTGCACAGGAGCGGTGCGTTTTTGAAACCAGCTGAATAGCTAACTAACGATATAACGCGCTTCTCGCAAAAAAAGAGAAGCCGGGGTGGAGAAAAGACTCTTCTACTCGTGTTAACTACTGGTTAACCTTTAGCTGCTTTTTCTGCTCACTTTAGGTTAGATGGGTGACTTTCTGAAGTAATTAGAGGTGAAGATTATTGCCTTAAGCAGAGGTAGGATAATTTCAATTAAGATGTATTTGAGTTAGCTTAAGGATCAAACATATATTAGCGAAATATTGTTAATCATACTTGGTGCCAAATATTACTCAAAATGTTTCCTGTGTATCATGGCCTCCAGGTTAGCTTTAGATCATAGGTTCACCGCTCGAACTAGGTACTCTCGTTTGCATAGGATGTCCTGTAGTATACTGACTCAGCAGTAGTAGCGATGTAGCTCAGCACATCAGAGGCCCCCCCTCGGATCCTGAGGGTCCGTCCATGGGGGGTCAGGGTTCAGAACCGCATCCATGAGCCATGTCAGCATTGACCTTTCAAAACCATGCATGCCATATCCATCCGCTTCCAGTGCTTACATTCGCTGTATCTCTAATCGAGTCTCAAATGGCACCCTAATCTCTATCCTCTGTAGGGATACTGGACTGCTACATTTAAGACGCCTTACAAGGGTGTGAGGGCCCGTAAGCCTGTGCTGTGTTCAATGATGTTTACTCCAATAGAGCACAGGGTGCTTTTTGAGACTAGACCTCTTGTCTATCTCTTCTTACGCCATACAGCTTTGATACTCTGATATCAACAACAAATAATTGTATTATTAGTAAAAAAAAAAAAATTATTCTACTCTGAAGGTGCCACTGTGCAGAGGACGACAAACTCTGTCACATATAGTTATTAATCTATTAATGGGGGGTTTGATGGAAGGGAGCAGAGTTGGGAAGCAGGGGTCGTAGTCTTTGTAATATTATATTATTCTAGTTTCATTTTCTACTTTGATGTGGTTTGTGAGATTGTGTTGTTTTTGATCACATCTGAAGCCTCTGACAGGAGGAGGATAAGAGACAGTGGAGCGCTGTGGACGATCTCTCGTGGACTTTAACCTCACCTCGCTGGTGCCAGAGGTCACTTTACAGTTCGTCAGCAGGACACTTGATGCTGAAAGTGCAATACACATACATATAGCACATGCATTCAGTGTAAGGTTGCTACACTTTTGAGGACCTATTGACCCAATGCGCTACAGCAGCAGCTTGATGCAGAACATAATGCATATCAGTACAGCAGTCTGTAAAAAAAATATAATTTGTTAAGACTAACAGGGGCAAAAAAATAGGAAGAGTTTACAAAGTAAGGCACTATAGTACAATTTCGCCATAGCCTCAAAAATACCATAGATTTGAACCACGGCCTCTACAGCAGTGTTGCCAAAAGATTAACTTTTTTTGAAACTTCATAGAAGTAATATTTTTTTTGCAAGACTGCCATAATTGATTGTATTATATTGCACTCCTGTGTATTCTTTAGTACACAGAGCGAGGCAACTTCATTAACTGCCAATATGTCCTGATCAAGGAAATCAAATAATACAGGATAACTGCAAATTGGAAAAGTATTGAAAAGAATGCATCTTAACAGGGACACACATGGTTAAACATGCTATTACTTCTTTGTTCCTTTTCACTGTGCCAAAAGAAACAACTCATCTTTCCTGGTCTTCTGTGTTCAAGTCAAAACTAATTTACCTAAGTAGCACATCAAGGCAATTTGATGCTCCAAAGGAGGCCTTGAGCACACATTCATCTTGTGAAGTAATGATATCACAACCAAAACTAATTTCAAATCCGGCAAGATATTAACTTCAAATGAAGATTTTAATCATTTTGTTCAAATGATTTGCTCTGAAAAACGTGAACCTTACCAAATTTTAACCATGAACTTAAATCTCAAATTGACCCTAAAAGTTGAAAATGTCTCTATTTGAGAGGATTTTATGGCGAGAATTGTGTCAGATTTAGGTCCTCAGAAGTGTAGAAACACGAGAACACAACACATAGCAATACACACGCTGGTCACGAACACATACACGAGCATTTATTTCCGCACAAACATGCACAGAAACACACACTCGTGCAGCACACACTCACAGCTTCAGTTCTGCCCGGCGTGGGGTGTGGGGGATAAGTGTGTCCTGTTGAACGAAAAATCACTGTGTCATGTTTGGAAAAAAAAAATCATTCTAAGTGTTTCTTTGGGAGAAAAACAAACTGTTTCTGTCGCTGATGTGTCGCTCCTCTCTGGAACTTCAAGTACACTGAGCCAGCCGATTGAACACGGAGGACCAGAAGAACTGTTTGTGAGAAATGTGAATTTGAATAGTTGTGAGACAAATACACACGCTATAAACACTTTGCACTTCGCCACCAACACACACACACACACACACACACACACATACACATCTACTGACACGTACAAGGTTACTGTGTGAGGAGGGCTTACAGGTGGAGTTATGTGCCTGCATGTTTGTGTGTGTTAATATTCATGTGTGTGTTTGTGTGTGTGTGTGTGTGTGTGTGCGTGTGCTGTTAGCCTCTCCTCACCCATGCACCCAGTGCCTGCCTGTCCTGCCTTCAGACAGCTCCCAGATCAGCCATGGGGCTTCCAGTATAACCTCCTTCTGCATTCCCACGACCTTTAAGGGTTGAGCTGGGATCAGTTTTAGAGCTAACTGCCCCGATCATTCCTCAGCAGACGCAGCCATACAAGATACTAGGACTGTTTTGAATCAGAGGTTTCTGGTGGATATTTTGTGTTTTACTGACATGATGTAATAAGGAGTTTATGTCACAAGGCAAAGAGGGAACTTTTTTTATTTAAGGTCTGACTGGACTGTCAGACTTTTATTTTGACGCAGCTGCTGCTCAGATCTGTCTTCTCTGCCTGTGAGGCTGATTTAGGATCAGCAGAGGGGGCTCAGCAGGATGGACAATAATCTATCGAATCCCTAATGACAGCTGGTCTTAAATTGGTACGACCTGGTAGAGCCTGCCGTTCTTCGTGTTCTCAAGCTTCCCAAAATCAGACAAAAAAAAAAAAAAGGTTCAGTCTGCGAGATGATCGTGTTGTTGAGGTTTTTTGTTCAGCATGACAGCGTGTCCTCTTTCAGATGACGGGAGAGATCCTCCCACTTGTACTGCCAGTTAGAATTAAAGCATCTCTTGTTAATGTGGGACAATATACAGAGAGACTCTGGACAGGTAAATTGTGGGTTTCAAATGCAAGCCTCCCTAAACAGATTCTATAATTAAAACAGCAGGCGTGATTTCAAAGAATCATTGAGGCCTCGCTGTTTTCCAGACTGCCATCTTCCTCAACAATTTCCCTGTTTTTTTTTTTTTTTGTGCCAACNACACACACACACACACACACACACACACACACACATACATGCATGCAGAAACATGCTGGCACTCACACATTTGTCTTTCTACACACAGGCACACTGACTGTACACAGCTCACACACACACACACACACACACACACATACAGAGCTGCCAGCCAGTTTCACTGTATACTTTATAATGTAAACCTCCAATGAACAGCGGTCTGACACGGACACATGCTGTGAATAAAAGCACACTTTTACTTACATGATATAAATATGATTACCTATATCTAGAGAGAAAGAGTATTATTATACAGTATAATAATTAGAAAATAAAGAGTCACCTTTTCAAAGTGCCTGGGGTGAGTTCATTTTGTATTTGAATGTGTGTACGTGAATGCATGATGTGTCTTACACCCTGCACACACACACACACACACACACTGAAAATCCCATAGTTTGATGGTCTTTGCTAACAAATTGCCACTATCTAATCTCCATCACAAACCTCACCACACACCAACGTCAACCTGCACAACACTGATGGAAAAACATACACACTCCTCCCTTAAACCTGCACACACACACACACACACACAGACGCCCTAGATGCGTATCAGCTGTGCTGTGTCGACCGTTCTGATGTAGCTGTCCGATAGATAACTCCTCTGCTTATCTCCACAGCCACCACACAGATGTCTGAATGACGGAGAGGAGGGGGGGCGGGAGGGAGATGAGAGGGGAAATGGGAAGGAGAGAGGAAAAAGTTAATGAGGAGACTGGAGGATGTGCCAGATTTGAGGTGTTTGAAGGAGATAAAGAGAGAGAAGCATGTAGAGGAGTGTGTGTGTGTGACGGTGTGTGCGTGTGTTTGGGGAGTGTGCCTGTACATACAAATTAGTATGTGAGTGGGTTGCTCTCCATCTGTTTATTTGTCACTCTTTCTGATCAGATCGTGATTGAAAATGATGCATCTGATAGTGTTCCCGCATCCTGCTGCATCATTCATGTACAGTATTTATCCATCAGGCATCAGGTGGTCTCCATCTGTTCGCAGAGAGTGCTGCAGGAGCCGCCGATCAAATTATTTTGAGGAGTTATGGTTGACTGGTGCAGCTCACGACCAGCTCACAGAAACTTCAGTGGCCATCATCTAAAGCAGTGCTTACCAACCTGGAAACCTCCACAAGGGGCTGCAAGACTTGTTCGTGTTAGAAGAACTGTTGTGATGTCTGTTGTGATGTCTCCAGACAACATCAGGAGGAGTCACTCTTTTCCATCCAGACCTCTACAACTAGTCCAGTTCAACACTCTGGTGCTGGCCTACAGGGCGGTGATGGGTCCTGTTCCTTCATAACTCCAAACCATGGTAAAATCCTGCACACTCATGTTATTATTGCTCTTCTCTGCCTCTGTCAGGACAACTGACTCCATCTTCCACTGCAGCCTGAGATCTCTCCTTTCCAGACTACACTTCCACATCCCATCCTAAAGGTGTCAGCATGCTTCGACCTCAGTGCTTGCGGTCGAACAGCATTGGAATTCCCCATCCCCTGCGTCTTTTCAGCATCAGAAGTGGGTGTGGCTGCATCTCACAAATTTCACAACCTTCTGAAACCAACAATTTGACAAGCACACCCACTTCATACAGTGATTCACCATGTGTGCAGAGGTGAGAAAGAAGGTAGTCTGCTCTTCTTTTTCATTCTTCATACAATTACTTTTGTCGCTTTTTAAATGCACAAACAAGTGCAACACTGAATGATACCCATCAGATTGGCTGAAAGTGTCATTGATGAAGAAAACTTTCACACAGTGCATCATGCAAACTAGCTCTTTTGTAGGAACTCTAAACCTCAGCACCCAATACTAAAGGCGTCAGTATGCTACAACTGAAGTGAGTGATGTGGAACAGTGTCTGCAACTCTATGTCTTTTCAATGTCAGGGGCGAGAAAGTTGCCAGAGTTTGGACTTGGACTTTTCATATTCAAACAACTTATGAGGAAAGATAAAAGATCTGTAATCTGTTATTCCCATCTTTGAACAATTATCACATCTACCCCTCACACTCTCTCCTTTGAGTGTGGCCCTTTTAACCATACCATAGCCTTAACATTGACGAATGCCTGATTTCATCCCTGACTTCCAGATGAAGGACAACATGACACTACTGTTTTGGTATTTGCTGCATTTCTGAATTTGGAGTGTAGCCTATTTTGTTCCACATTTGCTAATGCATAATATCAGAATGTAACATAACATCAAGACCACATGAGTGTGAGGAGGAAGGATTCGGCGAAGAGCTCAGATTCACCTGATGAATATTCATAACTGTGACGTCACCGATGGAGCTCCGCGTCGTCGTCAGAGAGATTAGAGTGGATGACGGGATTATGGGAGACTCTCCGCCACACTGGGATTGGCTGCCACTCTGCTTTTTGTTCCTCTTAACTGCCTTTATGTGTGCCATTTTTTTGTCGCTCAATCTCTCCCGACACTCATCTCCTCTGTTGCACAGAGATATTGTGACCATCGCCCACGTTTCGTTTTCCCCCCATTTCCCTTTTTCCCCTTTTCACCCTGGCTCTCTCTGTGATCCTCTTAGCCGTTTTCCCCTCCACCACATTTCTCTGTTTTGAAACCCCACCCTGCCATCGAGCAGTATGGTACTGTAGTAATTGCTTTCTTCAGCTCCATTGGCCCAATAAGAGAAAATGGCCCCTTATGCTAATAGCCCATAAAAGACAGTGAGCATTTCACAGCAGGAATCCCACATCAGATTATTTTATAGTGCTGTACCAGACTGTAATGTCTTACCTCTGTGTGCTCTAAAAATAAAACAGGAACTTGTGCAGACGAACATTTGTGCTGAAAACTGAAGGTCGTTGCAGTGAGGTAATAGTTTATGTGGGACAAAATATCAAAAAGAACCTTTTGATTTTCAGCCTCAAAAGACGCACGCACACACCTGGCAATGTGACATACAGTTGTGATATTATACCAGGCAAGCTCCTAATGTTACACACAAATACAAGTGTCAGCGTGCGTCTGTGTGTGTTTGTGTCCCAGTTGGGTGTTGCTATAACAGCTGTTTGTGACAGAATGAGGCTCTGAGGGAGAGTTGCTGCCAGCTTTGATGTCCTAATTATCTATCTATCTATCTATCTATCTATCTATCTATCTATCTATCTATCTATCTATCTATCTATCTATCTATCTATCTATCTATCTATCTATCTATCTATCCTACACGAGTAAGTGTCACTCTTAGTTTAGATTGTGTCAGTGTTTAAATCTGCACTTTGAAGGCAGCTGGCATTGAGGCTTTTTTTTTAAGGTTTTTTGCTGGTTTTACAGTGTGTGTATTCACCAGAGACGTGCAGATGTCTGTGTGCACGCATTTTCTTTTGTTGCACAGCAGTGATAAAAGCATGTGTGCATGTGCATTTCCTTGTCTGTGTATGTGCATGTGTGTGTCTGTGAACATAAAACTCTGTGCATAGTTCATTATCTGCACAAGCTGATGTTTGAGATCAAATTCACCATCCTCCATTTTATTCAGCACACACATTCAATAATATCTTACAAAACATTATTGAGCTTTAAAGGTGGTTTTAATGTGCCTTTTTATCACCTCTCTTTCTCTCTCTTTTAACCTCTCTATAACTCTGCCTACATGGCTCATAGCATGCATATTATATTACATTACATCACATCACATGGCACGAATGTTTGCACCAGTTGTAGATGACCGACTGGTTGTGACATCTGCAGAGGTGGTGGTTAGAAATCCATAAAACACTTTTCCTCCATCAGTGTTAGTCTATTGTTGATACCACACAGTCTGAACTCAAAGGCTCAAAGCATCAGATCGGTGCCAGGCTGGGCTGACAAATCTTCAGCAAGTTGAGTTTTTGAGGACAAGAGACACTTCTGCTCTCTGAGAAGGGCAAACTGAGTGAAGAGCACTCTGAACCATTGTCACTGACAAAGAGAGCAATGTCGTGTGTGTGTGTGTGTGTGTGTGTGTGCGTGCATGTGTGTGTGCGTGTGTGTGCTCGCATACACGCCTTGAGTGGAGTAACACTATGGCCATCTGCAGTGTGAAAAAAAAAGCCTTGGAGCTGTGAACGCTGCTCAAGCAGAAAGACAAGAAGGAGGGAGTGTAAGGTGGAGGAGAGGAGGAGAAAATGAAATCAAATATTTGGAAGATGCCATAAAGCAACATGAAGTGTGTCCTGACACCATTTTTCCATTGGTTTGGCCTTTCAACACGAACTAAACTTTGAGAAAATGTATTATATTTACATGTTATCAAAGTGGCCTGCACTACTGTGGAAACAGCAAACACACAGAACAGTAGCCATCAGTCAGTTACATGTCAGTTGAACATTAAGAAGCAACACTTCCATACATGTCTGTTGTAATTGTAAGAAAAGATTGAAGTAATATATGTCATGGAGCAACCAACAGTCCCAAGACTGACTAGTTCCACCATTGAGTTCCACTCATTTTCAGTGTTTTTCAAGCTGACCTCTCATGGATTTATTGGTATTTTATGTTGGCAACTTTTGTTAATGTTTACATGAGATAATAACTTGTTAGATTCTAATTGCAGTAACACTTTGCTGGGAACTATAGCCAGATATTAGTTGGGCTATATTGACCTCTGATCAGTGCTTAATTTGTAGATCATCAGGACCCGGGTGTTATTCCGGTTGCCAGTGCCTTGTGCTAAATGGACCAATAAGATCACGTGACTGCAAACAACCTATTAACCTAAATGTTTAAGAAAAGAAAGAAGAATCAGCTGTAGAGAAGCACAAACAATCGCCCATTGATGGAACGCATCTCTCCCCCTCACTCTCTCTCTCTGAGCAACAGCGGTCAAATCTGCCACGTTTCAGCACCAAGGACAGCGCAAAATCAAAACCAGCTAATTTAGTCTTTTAGCATATACAGTTTATTTTGGTAATGAGATTTAAGTTAACGTTTTTTGTTGAACTTAGTTGCAACTATATTAAAAGGCAGTGATGGGTATGAATGCTGAATATTTTATATTTCAACCGTGTATGTGTGTGTGTACGTATGTGTGTGTCCAGCCTGAGGTTTGTTAGCACCAGTCGCAGAAAGGCTCCGATCTGTCACTGCCAACAACAGGAGTGAAAGATCATGGCTGGGGGAGGTAGGTAGGTGTAAATACCTCATCCATGACCAGGTTTCAGCCCTGGTCTTGCCTGATAGCATACATACATACCTACCCTCTCCCTGGACATATTATGTGAAAAAAAGATTGTTAAATCTGATTGGCTGGCTTGTACATTTGCACTATTTTGGCTTAAACTGAGCAGTTGCCGGCATTAATTGATATTCACTCGTGAAGATTAGAATGTCTTAACATAAGACAACATTAGGATGTGAGTAATTATGACCATAGACACATGAGGAAAATATTAATGCATACGTACTTTAATGTATCCTGTGTTATTGTAGTTGATGTAGTAATCAATGCACATTTTGCGTCAATGTACAAAGATGGCTGCAAATACAGACACTGCTGATGTCTGTTCTGCTGGAAGCTGCTCAAACAGGTTGACGGCACAAATTTGGTTGGAACCACTGAGAGACTACATGAATCATGTAGCACAGGAGAAGTCAAGGAAAACTAGCAGAGATCAAAAATAGAAAAAACGAAACACGAGGAAAGCTGGAACAAGAATAGTGGGCACAAACACGACGTGACAGTGAAAGAGGGGAACACAGATTAAATACAATAACGGACAGGTGAAACTAATCAGGACAGAGTGGATAATAAAACAGTTGGGAAACACACAAGGGCAGGAAGTGAAGTATCTGAAATGAGAGGAGCAGTAAGTATATCAAAATAAAACAGGAAGTAATGAATGAATGAATCAGTCAATAAAAAGGGAGCAGGATGGGACGCCATAACTTCAGCATGTGAACACACACAGCATAGTTATTGCAGATTATATGCATTATAATGGGCTACATGCTCTATAGCCAATTCACAGTATTAGAAAAAAAGTACTCATGTCAGTCGTTGGCACTCATAGTCCAAATCGGTAAATAAAACTTTGCACAGATAAACATGCCAAACTTATAATATAATATAATAAGCACATAATTTTCAATCTAGAATTTACACATGCACACCCACATACACACACACACACACAAAGCTGAGGATATAATTGTTTCCAAGCAGCTCTTTGATGGCTGAGTCACTGAACATGTCCTGTATCATATCACGATAAGAAGAACATCAGTTTAAAGGCAGCAGCTGTTTCCCTTTCATCCTCTCTCTCCCTCTCTCTCTCCTTCTGCATCCCTCCATCCTCCCACTGCTTTCACAATGGTGCGCTAAGCCAGGGAAGATAGGGCAAATCCCTCCTCTGAGCAGAGCAGGCAGGAGAGAGAGAGAGAGAGAGAGGGAGAGAGAGAGAGAGAGAAGTCTGAGTGCAAAACACTTCCTCAAACACTCCTCTCTCATCTCTCCTTTCTCCTACTCCATTTATCTGAATCCAACCAATCAGCTTGCCTCCGTCCCTCTGTATGTGTGTGTGTGTGTGTGTGTGTGTGTGTGTGTGTGTGTGTGTGTCATCACAAACCAACCTGTGGTGATGATGTCAGAGAAGATTCCTGCCTGTCTAAGCTACTCTCTCGCTCATCGTGCTTCCTCTCGCCTTGCCTCCCTTTAGTGCCAAGGCAGTAATATTTTTCTTTTAATGTGACAAACTTTTAATTCATTAAAATATGTCCAAAAGTATATTCTTATTTGCTTTTTGTTGGCTTTAGATGAGAAGATCTAAGCCACTCTGTGAGTCTGTAAATTCACCTACGAGCACATTCAAAACTCATTACTGAACATATTATATCTCTTTTTTTATCTGTACAAAAACCAAAGGGTAAAAAAATGGCAATTCAGACTATGACTGTGTCCTAAATTGCCCTAGCTCACTTTTTAACTACCTGTATAATAGACACTAATTCGTGAGCAGGAAATTGAGATTTCAGACACTTGCTCATCATCATTGTGAGTCATTACTGTCAGATGAAGAGAGCATTGCATTGATTGTTAGCGGAAAGTAGTGCAGGCCACATGCCAAGTCTTTGAAGGCCCTATAGAGTTAGCCTACTTTTACATACTCAGAATTTGAACACTCAAATAAAATGGCAGACAGTAAATAAAGGGCACTACACAGTAAAAAAGGGAGTGATTTTGGACACAGTCTGTCTCTTGGTTGCGAGCAGTAACTTTCTAGATTTTCCCCTCTTCATCTAAAAACTGTTCCCAGCAAATTCATGAACTTTAGAGCTTTCCAGTTTTTAAGCTAATCCAACTAACTGTTGCTTGTAGCTTAACATTTCCCAAAATGTCAAATTATTGCTTTAAGGACATTTCTAGCAATCAAAAATGAATTTACCAATAGTGAAAGAAATGTAGGCCTAATTGCTCTTTCTTCATTTCTTTTCTGATGCCAAACATTCAGCTGCAATTATCAAGATTGTAATTGCTGATATGATTTTAAAAAGGCATTTCAGGCAGTCCAAATTCAATTATATGCAACTATAATGAGTTTCCATAATAGATTTGGAACATGGGTTTATGGTTGTACTGTAATGATGCACACATTCTCGGCATCCTCAGTCTCTACCAAGGAACTTGGCTGGAGGGGAGAGGTTTGCATATAGTCTGTTCTGTACAATCAACTTTATTTCAATTTAGGAAAAATTATTTTTTTCTTGGTTATGGAAGCAAACATGTCAAAATATGGGACCCACTGCAGTGCACACACAAGCATTATAAATAGTACTTTGTCTCCCTCTAGTGGAGTTGTAGGCTACACAAAGTACAGAACTGCAGTCAACAATTTACTTTAATTCCAAATTGTGAATTATGCTTTTTGTACCTTTTGTGATTAAAAAAAAAAAATCTGTGTGTGTTCCTTTTGTGGTCCTGAATCAGAGAGAGCTTGTTTGAGAGTGTGACTCCCACTGGGACTATAACGTAATTAACAAAATAAAATAAATAAATAAATAAAATATATATACACGTCAGATCTCTAAGAGAAGATCTGGACTAGTGAAAAGTGATAACTGAATCTTTATCGGGTGTAAATCCGGGTTTCATGGATCCAGTCTGTCTGCTGTCCCCAGAGTGTGAACAGGTGCACTGTGGAGGCAGCATGGCGCCTTCACGGGCAGGGGGAAAACTTGTAAAATCTAAACGTTACAGTTAGACTCACGCATAAATATAGACATATGGATTTTGAGGCACTATTACACGTTTGTATTTCTTTCTCTGTTCACTTTGACAGCAGAACAGTCAAATTATGTCACTATCTTTATCACTTTAACATAAGAGTTGTTTACAGCGCTTTAATTAACATTTTTCTTCCCTTATGCACTTGCACCGTTTTTACTTTAGTAAACAGTTTCCTAAAGCGCATAAACATAAATCAATGTGACTTTTTCAATATATCTACACTGAAAAACTGAGTAGGATATTATGAAGATTAGCCTGGAACAGCCTGGAAGGTGGAGTGTACGGGGATCATCTGAACGCAGCATCAGACGGTGCGTCCACAGTGCTGACGAGCCGTTGCTTGCGGAAACAGCTGGTGGTTTCTGTCACTTCGGGTTGAGAGCAGGATTGAAAGTTCAATTTCGGCTCTAAACGGACTGAGTGCGCTTTGGTTCGAGTCTCTGTGGCTTGTCCACCACATGCCGGGACATGTCATCCAGTGAACGCCACTTTCTCGGTTAATTAGCGAGCTAGCTTGGTGTTGCTAACGCCGGCTAACTTTGTAACGTTCGTCCCAGAGCAACTAGCGGGATTCAGAGCGTCTGTCAGCAGCGGGAGCGAGTGTCAGCTGTCGGTTTTCTGGGAGTACAAGACGAGGTTTTTGTCTCATTTCATTATGACTCATGTTCACTATAAATTCTCCTCCAAACTCAGCTACGACACGGTGCTTTTTGACGGCCCGCGCATCACGTTGAAGGACCTGAAGAGGCAGATCATGGGCAGGGAGAAGCTCCTGTCTGGAGACTGCGACCTCCAGATCACAAACGCCCAGACCAAGGAAGGTAAGAAGACGTGTGTATGATGATATAAGAGTGTGGGTGTTTGTCTGGGTCTGTTTGAACTTTGGATGAAAACACGTGGTTCAGGTTTGACAGGGGTTGCGTCACCTCTTTCAGGGAGGGGAGGGGGGGTCCAGAAAAGTCAAACCCTGACAAAAGGCTCTAATGAATGGGGACACATTCCTGCTGCGTTCACGGTTCAGGCCTTTCATTAAACAGCTCTGATGGTGGCTGGATCAGTGGAATGGATGTAAAAGTCCCAACATGAGATGTGGGATAAAAATAGCAAAGGTAGGGTGAGGAGCACAGGCTGGTCATGACCATAAGAATAAAGGCCACACAGACAGACATGACAATCAGCAATATAGGAATCATGAGTGATTTGTACTGCAGGCAAAGGAGGCAAAAGAAGAATGACATGCAGATCAAATATGATAATCACACATGAATTTTAAGACGCACTCAGAATGAGTTAATATCCTGCAGATAAGCTCTGAAAACATGTTTTTCCAATGCAAGCAACAACCCGCCCTTTGTCAAAAAAAGGTGTGTGTACAACTCCTGTAGTGTTAGAGTTCACAGAAAGAAGAAAAAGACAATATAAATAGCAGTAAGAAAAAATGAATATGTTGTCATAAGTTATAGGAGGGGTAAAGGGTGTCCCACTTTTCAGGCACATTTTTCAGGTTTCTTTCATCAGATGTCTTAAAACATTGCTGTGTCATCATGCAGCCTCTGGTTTTCTGAAAACCAGACTGCAGGACCAAAGGGTGTCAGTATGTTCCTGAACTTTGGTTTGATTCACAATGCAGAACTTGTCATGAGTCATGTTAAGAGTGTTGACAGGCTGTAAAACTAATGTTAAGTCTTTATTGCCTTGTTTGAAGCAGTGTGAATAATCACACTCAAAACATTCTGTATCACTGCAGGACTTCACTGCCTTAGATCTTTTTAATATATATAGTCTAATAGATTCTGAATCTATCTAGATCTGAAACAATTAGCTGATGAATCAATTAGTCAATCAACAAAAACATATGTAGCAACTATTTTAATGTTCTTTTAATTGTTTTAAATAAGCAAATTATTCACTCCAGTCTCTCATGTGTGATATTTACTGGCTTTCTGAGCCTTCTAGTGTTTGATAGTAAATTCATTATCTTTGGATTCATTGATGAAAGATAATAATCAGCAGATAATGAAAATAATCATTAATTGCAGCCATTGTCAAGCCGAGACTAAAGACTTGAAAAAAAAAAAAGATTCCTGTTCCAGTCAGAGTCAGTCTAACATTAACTGAGTGTCACTGATGGGTGCATGATTTCTCAATACCCCTGAAGATGGGGTTTATTCTTCTGACGTTAAATATTTGCCAGGATCTCTAAAATCCTAACTGAGATCATTTTGTGTGAGCTGATCCTCCACTTTAAACCCTCACTTTCTCCATCTGTCCCCCTCAGAGTACACAGATGATGAAGGTCTGATCCCCAAAGGCTCCTCCGTCATCGTCAGGAGAATCCCCATCATCGGAGTCAAATCCAGCTCAAACAGCAAGACCCGCAGCACGTAAGTGTGTTTTTTTGGTCTGTAGCCTTCACCCTGTCTGCAAGAACCACCACCTGGCACCTACAAGTCTGCCTGTAGTGTTGACTCATTCTTATAGGATTGCACCAAGAAATGGTGCTCTGAGTATTGGCTCATAGAACTTTTCGCAATAAGCCTCCTATGGCAATGAATGTTAGCTCAAACTTTAGTTGAGTTTAGATCATTTTAATATAAACCTTGGACTAATTATTGGCCAAAAATGTTATATTTTCATTTTGTCAGCTTCTGCAAAGTTATGTTATAGTAAATCAAAACATGAGCTAACAGCAGAATCAATAAGAATATATATAAATAAAATTGAATTCTGAATTATTTTGAAAATTTGAATGCTGCTCAGCAATGAATGTAGCTCTTGTTAGTGTGCAGGTTGATATAATATAGGAATATTGTTTTTGCTTATTGGGATGCTTGTCAGCAGCATGTGTTTGCTGGTAGAGGACCACAATGGTGAAGAAAACAATCTCAACAACATCATGATGAATCCATACAGATGCCTGTTACAGATTCTTGCAGCTGATAATCAACAGCTGATTAAACAGGGTTTTTTGAGTATCATTTCCATGATAAAGTATGCCGACAGGACGAGAGAAAGAGAGACTAGAAGTGTAACTCCATGGTGACGTTCACAGGGATTACCCAGATATCAGTCAGGCTTAGACAGGAGAGCCAGCAGTGGTGTGGGTTTTATGCATGGAAAGCAGGAAAAGACCTCACTGGAACAGGCTGGTGGTCATGTGATTAGCCCCGTCAGCAGCATGCAGACGGGTGGAGAGGAATGAGGGCTAAAGGGTGGTGGAACACTGCACACAAAATTTGATCAATTAACCAGATTCTCTGTAGGTCATTTCAACATTCACATTTTACATTCAAATTGAAATTTAATTTTTAAACTCAAAGGAAAAATTCCCTGTAAATAGATTTCGTGTTGGTGTATGTAAGTTGCATTTCTGGGTCCATTTCATTGTTCAGTGGAATGTGTCATACTAGTCAGTTAACTAGGCCAGATGTTGAGGTTTTGATGCTGCACAAATCACAATTTTCCCATCAACACTGAGCAGACAGTGTGAGAAATCTATCACAGAAAAAAAAACCAAGAGTTTCGTCAGACATAGTTAGATCAAAATTTCAAGACAAGGACAAGAAAAAAGTACATATTTTATTTGCTTTTACAAATTGCTACAATAGCCATTGTCATGACTTTACAATACCATACTTAAATTCACACCGACTTGATACACACTGAACGAAACAAGTTCATATATTATTTAGTGGCATTCTGGGTGATTCAGGAACTTGTACAGAGTCTGACATTGAAAAAATAGGTGGGTGTTGACATCCAGAGCCAGGGTTACAGTGTGGTGCCCACCCTGAGGGGCCAAGGAACTTCCCACTGGCTGCTTTTAAAACATCATTACATGTGTGATTGACTGTTAAGATTGTCTTGACATAATTTATATTTTGTTCTGTGACGATGTAAAATAGTGCCAATAACATGCCGTAAAAATGATTTCCTTTTGTGTTTCAGTGAGCGGTCGGACGTCCAGCTTCACCACACCTTTGGAGCCGTCAAAGCAGTACGTAACCAAACCCAATCCCACTGCACCTCCTCTCCTGCAGCTCCACTAAACACACACATTGTTAGCGTAGCCTAATAGCAGTGTTTGAACATTAGTTGAATGTTTGCTTTGGTACGATTAGTTTAAACAAATGAGACCACAATCTAAATCATTGAAAACCTCTATTTCCTCTGTTGCAGTTTAAGTTCCTGTCGCAAAGAGGAAGTGGTACTCTGTATTTGATACAGGGAGCTGCTCTCAAATACATCCAATTGCGCAATTACAATAAATAAAAACATTATTAAAAAGCATTAATTTAGACTGTGTACGAGAAAGAGAAGTGAAGTTTACAGTTTAACCAGTGCAATATATTTAGCCATAATGGTAAAAAACTTGTATATTTGATGTCTAATAAAGACTCTCAGCTGGTAATTTAACAAGATGCTGTATCACCAGTCAGTGTTTATAACTGAAAATCATCTATCTGTGGGTGGTGGGAGCTGCTCGGGCGGGTCAGACATTATCATGCAGGCCAGCTATTCACAGCTGATAAACCCAACTGTTGCTGCCACTGCAGACAGTCGTTCTCCGGCAGTCTCTTCTCCACATGCTGCCGCAGCACTGGCTCACTTCCTCTGAGGCATCATGTAGCATTTGGAGATGTATATATTATTAGCCTCTTTTAATAGCTGTGCTGTCTGTGCTGTTAGATTAAAGGCTTTTAATTAACGGTTTTTATTTTAGTGTTCCCAGATGGGAGTGGAGGAGTCCACTAACCACAAAAGAAATGAATGTGTCAGAATGAATAATTTAGCATCAGGATAATTGAAATTTACAGAGTGAAGTGAACAAATGCTCAGAAGGTTTATCAGTAGCACAAGTTGAGCTCTTCAAATTCAGTCAGGAAACGAATAAGTGTGAATGTCCTACATTTGAATTAAAGACGACAAAACAATATAATATCACCCAGAACTTCTCTTACTACGGCAAAAGAGTCATTATCAGTTATATTATTCAGGCTGGATTTATATTATTTTAGCTTTTTTGTAGGAACACAAAAAACAAGCATGCCTCTCTTAAACCAACTGGCGCACCTTTGTTCTTTTATGCAGAATTCTTGCAGTACAGATTTGTTCATGATCCTGTAAACTAATTCAAACACATCGCAAAAGCTTTTTCTTGCTACAGTCTGAATTAGTGTGCACTGACCTGACCTGATTTTTGTCTCTGGTTTCTCAGTAGGAGAAGTGTCTGCCACTCTTCTTAGTACTTTGAGTCTGTCGGACTTTGCATACTTTTTCTTTTGTGTTTATTTTCACCAATAAAGTCGTTTGTATGAAGCTGTCTTATGTATTGATTATGTGTTTGACTTCACTGGAGAGAAAGACGCTGAGGGACAACCACAGCCAACCTCACATTGACACATTTTGAAGACATCAGTATCTGTCATCATTGGACATTTCTGATCGATGGTTAAAATCTCCTGTCCACATTTTTCCTTTTGTGAGAAAGACAGTTTGATCTTAAAAATAAGAGTCCACATACTGGAATCATATTGGATATTGGGCAAGCTTACAGGGAAACAGTATCAAAGTTAGAGGTCTCAAAAATCCATATTTTAAAAAAAGTAGTTAATCAAAGCAGTGTAGGCTGAGATATCCTGAATGATAGTAATTTCAGTCCCCAGTATGGGTTTATTTGAAATGAAACAATGAGGTTTTGAGTGGCAACTTTACATTTTGAAGTGCATTGTGGTTATGATTTATGAATATACATTATTGTGTGAATATTTGGCTTCATGTGGTTTTTCAAATTTTGTTATAGATGCATTTGATCCTGGCTGGCTCACAACAACATGTGTAAAATAATGTCACTTTCTGAATGAAAATCTGTAAATCAAGTGAATCTAGTGAACAGATTGAAATGAAGTAAGCAAAAAAAAAGAATCTTCAACCACTGCAGCTGTGGTCAGACCAGAGTAACAATAACAATGCTAACATGCTGATGTGTTTACTGTGTTCACCATGTTAATGTAGCATGGTAATTGGCACCAAAGAAAGCTGAGGCTTTTGGGAATGTCATTAGCTTTGCATGTATTTGGTCATAAAACAAAGTAATGGACAAATTAAAATTTTGGACTCGACCTGATGGTGGTGTTACACAAAGAGTCAGATGATCACCATTGTGATCATGAGTCATCTTTGGGGAACATATGTTTGTGTTAAATTTCAATCCATCCATTACTTGAGATATTTCACTTACCTTCATGGTTGTGCTACATGAAAAGTGAGAGGATCACCAAAGTCATTAGGAATCTTCATCTGGGAACCATGAATGTGCAGAATTTCATCTCAATCTATTGAGTAGTTGTAGTTTCCTCATCTGTCACACTTTTGCTTTCTTGGTTGGCTTATCTCAGGGGTTCTCAAGGTTTTGAAGACTGTGTGCCAAAGTAGGGAGCCAGCATATGCTTGAGGGCCAAACCGGAAAGCTCATCAACTTGTCATTTACAATTGACCTTTAAAATTAAATTCCTTGAGCACCAAGTTCGATGTGACTTTTCCACCTCACTTCCACATTAAACTGCTGAGGGGGTCGCATATGATGTATCTGAGGGCCACCATTTGCCCGCAGGCCACACTTTGAGAACCCTTGCCTTATCTATTCAAGCACAGTAGTGGCAGGAACAGGTGCTCAGAAACGAGAGAACCAAGGTGATAGGAGGCACTGAGGGAGATGTTAGATGATGGTAGCATAGATGTTTCTTATCCAACAAAATGCTGACCTGACAGGTGAATTTTCTCAGGGAGCATTATGTTGTTGGCTTTTCCATTTTTGAGAAGTGAGTTGGCAGGAGGTGCTGTGGCAGTAATCCTGCTGGATGCTGCTGTAAATTTGATCTCAGCTCAAAAGGTTAGGAAAATGAAAAATTGACACACAGCAGTTATTCCCATGTTACACAGAAAATCATCAGTGGTACCATGTTTAAAGCATCAAGTTGAGCAGGACAAATTGTCTTGTTTTGAAGTAGAACTTACAGTTTTTTTAGTGAGGAGTGTGTCTTTGCTGGTGAAAGTGTTTCTTTTCCAATATACAGTACAAACACTGAGCTCTCAATCTTCTCCCAAGACATGTGAGACCTGGAGACTCTCACCACTTCATCGATGAAACTGATTTTGTTTTTAATTCTAACAGATGGATCATAAGGGTTCTTCCGGAGCCTTGCCCCTTTTCTCCAAGGTATCCTCTCTCTTTTCTTTATTATTCAGTGTGTGCATAGGTCATATTAGACCTGCCATTTCTGTGTCTTTTGCTCACAATCATTCATGTGTGTACACTCAGATGGTCAACCTGGCTGATGCTGATTTGTCAGAGGACGATAAGATCAGAGCTTTGATACATCAGTCCACCTATGACTCCATGAAGTGAGTTCTCTCTTGGCTTTCATTACTTAGCTCCATCTTAATTCACGTGCCATACTCCTCCCTTATTTCCCATCATGCTGTCCCTCTTCTGATACTGAGCATGTTACTTTTTCGTTCACTTTCAGTCTCCCTTCTTTTCTTTAACTTTTTTTCTTCATCTTTTTCGTTCTCTAGTTACAACAAGAAGTTTGATGCTGTTCTTCCAGCAAACTACACCTGTTATCGCTGCGGAAATAGTGGACACCACATCAGGAACTGTCCCACCAGTGGACTAAGAGCAGAACTTGTGAGGCAGTTTCTGTTGCAATTTTGTGTGATGTGTTTGATTAGTGTCTGTCTTTATATTTCAGTTATCCTTGTGTGTGTGTTGAATCCAAGCTTGGCATTAAATTTCACTATGCATGTGTGTTCAACAGCAAGAGAAAAACTTGGAGGCCCCTCTGAGATTGAAGAAAAGCACAGGCATCCCTCGTTCCTTCATGGTGGAGGTGGATGATCCCAACATAAAGGGAGCCATGCTGACCAACTGTGGACATTATGCGATTCCTGCCATACACGCGTGAGACAAAAGAGTCTATGTTTGTGTTTCTTGGTTTGAAGTAATGGCTTGACAATTTGGGAAATGCGCTTATTTGCTTTCTTTCCAAGTTACATAAGATTGATACCGTGCTTGTATCTATCTCTTAAATGTATGACTATGGTTAGCAAGCTGTTAGCTTAGCTTAGCACAAAGACTGAAAACATGGGGCTACATCCTGGCTATGTCTGAAGGTCACAAATTCTCCTCTAAAGGTCATTAATTAACATCCCGTTTCTGGTCTGTATGGAAGTAGCCAGTACAGTTAATGTACAGATTTATGAGACACCTTCATCTGTCTATCTGTAGTAAAGCATACGCCCTCGGCAAGAAGGAGAAGCCTCCGTTCCTTCCTCAGGAGAAGCCCAAGCCAGAAGACAAGGAGGATCCTGTACCTAACGAACTCCTCTGTCTCATCTGTCATGACCTGCTGAGTGATGCTGTGGTCATACCCTGCTGTGGAAACAGCTACTGTGATGACTGTGAGTGTCTGCTACACACACACACACACACACACACACACACACACACACACACACACATTCAGATAAACTTATGTTTGTTGTCATTCTGACCCTGATGTACTATATCAATATTTGAAGTGCAGGAAGCCACTGTGTTACTTGGTAACTCCCAAAATTAGAATAACCAGTAAACCAGTAAATTTTATCACTGTAATTGGAACAACAATAGATAATTACTTAAACATTAACATAGAAGAATAGATGTTAAAACATTCCCAGTGTTAATATTAGAACATGTGCACTATATATTGTGTGTCATAACTCATCAAAGGTGTTGTGGCCATTCTTGAGTCTAATATTTACATCCCTTCTTCTCTTGCTCAGGCATTCGCACCGCCTTGCTGGATTCAGAGGATCACACCTGCCCCACTTGTAGGCAACCTAATGTCTCCCCTGATACCCTGATAGCAAACAAATTTCTTCGACAGGTGAGCTGCCAAACAAATGGAAAATATGTATTGGTGTTAGTTATTTTTTTGATGGCAAGCTTGTCGTTGTTACTCCCACCACAGGCTGTGATCACACAAAACCCGAGGCTTTTTAGGCTCCTCTCCTGCACCGGCAAACACACCGTCAGTGTCTCAGGTGTGTGAGGCTCCTCCCACAGCAACAGGTCCTGCCCCTGCTGCCAACATGCTGAGCACATCTCTCCAGCCTGTGCAAAACCACCTGGAGATACCTGACAAGTAATAAATACTCCTTTTCAGTTACCCGTAGATGACCGTGCCTTTTTAGGGTTTTTTCTGGTGTCACGTTCAAGATCAGGAACATGCAGAAAAACAGGGAACAGTAGAAAGCAACATGGAAACCAGTTACAATTTTACAATGCTTTTAATGTCTTTTGCTTTAGTCTCTCTTTCAATCGCAACACCATCTAAATCAGAGGTGTCAAACTCTGGCCCGCGGGCCAAATATGGCCCGCAGTGTAATTATATTTGGCCCGCGAGTCAATACCAAATTACTGCTAGAGCTGGCCCGCCGGTATTATAGAGCGTATGTGCCGCTAATACTACAAATCCCAGAATGCTCTGCTCGTGTTTTGGCGCGTCAATCACTACTGGGCCCATAAACACTCTCTCCTCTGTTGACAGTAGTCACCCATCCCAAAAATGGCGAAAAGAAAGGCAGAAAACAGAGGTGAAAAACTCAGCGTACTCGGCGCAGACTTTACCCGGCGACTTGCCGACTTTGATGTCCAGAAATGTAGGTTTGAACTGCTCATTAATCCGTTTGGAGTTGACGTGGAAAACGCACCTACCAACCTCCAAATGGAGCTGACTGAACTCCAGTGTAGTGTCACGCTGAAGTCAAAGTATGATGCTGTGGGTGCCGCACAGTTTCCACGATTCATCCCTGACACGACAGCTCCGCACTCAACCTGCTCAGATGCTCTCCATGTTCGGCAGCACTTATCTATGTGAGCAACGGTTCTCCTCCAGGAAGATGACCAAAACATCTCCCAGGAGTCGTTTGACAGATGAACTATATAATATCTGGAACTTGAACATGCATCACACCATCACACTGGAAAAGAGGTGAAAATGAGCATGCCCACCAGGGTGTCATGTTTCCTGGAGCTGATAAATCCCTCTGACTCCTGCAGAGTCATTTGACCTGGGAATAAATGCCACCTTTACCCTTTCCCATTGAAGGCAAAAGACAGATGTTAGTGAGTCTAAGTGGGTTTTTTGTCCAGGGTAAAAGGCGTTTTAGGGATGCAGTGTGTCTAAGTTGGTGTTCACCCCCTTCTTATATACAGCTTCAGCGTTGGTCTTCCAGTCCAGCTTGTTTTCAATGTGGACGCCAAGGTACTTGTAGTCCTCCACCATATCCACCTCCCCTCCCAGAATACACGGGGACTGTGTCTGTGTCCTCTTCCTCCTGAAATCAATCACCATCCCCTATTCTCAGCCATGTTCAGGTGCAGATGATTTAGACTCCACAAAATAATCCACCAGCAATCTGTACTCCCCCTCCTACCTGTCCTTTACACACCCAACCACTGCAGAGTCATCAGAGAACCTCTGCAAGTGGTGCGACCCAGTGTTGTACTGGAAGTCAGAGGTGTACAAGGTGAACAGAAATGGAGACAGAACAGTCCCCTGTGGAGCTCCTGTGCTACTCACCAGCATATCAGACAGAGTGCTGCCCAAAGTACGGGTAGATGACAGCATCGTCTACTCCCACATTAGGTTGGTAAGCAAACTGCTCAGGGTCCAGTGATGATTTCACCTGCGGTCTGAGTTGGGTCAAGACCAGCCTCTCCAGCACCTTCATCACATGGGTTGTCAGGGCAACTGGTTGGTAGTCATTAAGTCCAGATGGAGTCAATTTGGAACCTTGTCCTGACTCAGACTCACGTTGTATTGCTGACACAGGATAGAAGACAGCTGATTTTGCGCAGGTCCTTAGAACTCTGTGGCTGATGCAACAAAGTCTCCATGAAGCACCTGATACTGCACTGACAATATTCCTGCGGAGTTTTAATTAGTGCGCTCAGCTTGTCCATCTTGTTGCCCGAGGGCCTTACACTCCCCATTATAATCGGTGGGACACAGGGTGTCACACTGCTTGGCCCTGGCCTGACAGCCCCGGCGTCTCCTCCACAGCTCCTCTAGTATTGCAGGGCACCCCATGTTTACTCAGGGCGATCAGCTGTTCCCGAGTGTAAACAATGGGCTCACTCCAATCCATGCAGCTCTCAGTTACAGATGGTGTAGAAAGTAACATGAAAAGCCGCCAGAAAGTTACAAACAGAAGCAACCACTGCCTCTCCAAACACTTTCTCTAAAGTCTAAAAAGAAAACAAAGTGGCAACGTGATGAAAAGTAAACAAATACGAGGCAGCCGCTCGGCACAGCCTGACAGGCGTCACCTGCTCAGCCCTCAGATTCCTGATCAGCTTTTCGTCCTCAGCCTCTCAGCATTTGTTGCTGATGCGCGCCTCTCTGTCCGTGCAACTGATCATTAAACTTTAGTTTCCCTCTTTCTGGAGCTCATTTGTTAGATACTCCACCTGTTTGCATAGAGACTTGTTCTCATTTGTCTACTTTCTTCCTCCTGACAGAAAATTTGCTGCTCTGCACTTTGGAGCTTTCACCACCTTTAGTTGATTACTTAGAGCCTTGTTTTCTGCCTCACAGTTGCTCAGCTTCCTGGCCCACTCATCAGGGTTCAGGTCTGATGGATTCTTTCTTGAAATCATGTTATTGACAAGTTGCGTTTCTGTGGTGGCTTATTTGCCAGACTATTTCCCATATGAAAATCTCATATGTGCCTCTAAACATTTCCCTTCTCGTGGTCAATGAGAAAATCTGCTTTATCTTGAGGCTGATCATACAGAATTTTCATGAATGTATCTGGACTTGGCAATTAGAGTTAAAACATAAAAATCACCAGGTGTCAAGGTTTTCATAACGGACAGGGAAGTATTTCTCATTGGTGCTACCTAACCTGTGAATCTTTTTAAAGCCACCTTGAGAAATGTAAGAACATCTTACTGAAGCGGAGGACAAAACCTGAAAGAATGGCCAAACTCATTCAGATAAATGAATGAATAAAATATATGTAACATTTCCAGCAATAAAACAAGGAAGAGGTCTCTTTGGCATCATAAATTTAAATCTTTTTTGTCTCTGTGGTTGAGGGTTAATGTGAGATCATCTGTCATGATTGTTAATCTGCTGCTAAAGATGAAGTGTAGAATGATTAATCCCTGAAGTATAACGTGCTCTTCCTCATATTTGTTCCACTGCTTGTTTCCATCTCACCATTTCTTCTTTTTCCTGCTTGCTCACCCAGCTGTTATCCTCCCATCCACAGACTGAACACAACCCCCCCCCCCGACTCCTCCAGTCTGCTCGCCTACATGCCAGGTAAGGATGTCTATGCTGAATGCAACAAATATATCTTTGAGGTGCATTTCTTTATTCCCTTCACCACAAAAAGCACTTCAACATGTATCAAGACATCAAACCTACACGATTCATCCGTGAACAAAGATGCAGTTTTCAGACGGGTTGGTGGCTGTTTGCCTGGTTGGGCTTTTTGTCAGTGCAGGAGGTGGGAAGATGTTGAAATAAATCTGACAGACGTGTTCAATATGCCTGCTGTCTGCGCTGGCTCGACTTATTGTGCCCACTGTGTGCGTGTGTGAGAATGTTGATGCTTGAAGTGTGTCCAAGCTTTTCTTGCTTCATTAACTCACTACAAGGAAGACATGGCACGGATCCAGCCTCTCTGTCTCCCTGTCTGTCTCTTCTCTGCTTTTGCCGTTGTGACTGCAACCGCTCGTCGTCGTGCCAAGTCATGCTGGGATTTGGACAGAGGAAATCTGGTGGGTGTGGGATGCCCGACTTGGCTCGTGACCAAACCTTGGACAGTCGGGTGCCCGGGCATCTCAGTGCTTTGTCCACTGGCTTGTTTTGCACTGCTGCGTGTCCTCCAAGATGGCCGCTAAACTTCGTGGGCTCCCAGCATCCCACCTCGCGCCAGCTTCCTGCTGCGTCCTCTGCACTTTTTTTTGCTCTGATGCTGTTTTTGTGCTGCTGAGTTTAACATGGTTGTCTGTCCAATTGTGCTTCTGTGTGTGTGTGTGTAGGGGGAAACACTGCAGATAGACAGACAGACAGTAGCAGATATATGACAGACTGGCTATTAGATGACAAAAGGTGCAGAGAATGTGAGGGACAAAACAGGGATACATGCACAGACAGACAGACAAACACAGAGACACATCCAGACACAGACGACAGAAAGGCAGTCACACAGACAGAACAATAAACTAAACTGCAGATTAAAACACCGGGACAGTGACCCTGCATAGCACAAAGACACATCAGAAAATATGAGACATCAGACAGACATATCCAGATGGCAGACAGATGCACAGACAAAGATCCAGGCAGGCAGAAGGACAGACAGACAGACAGGACCCAGTAGCAATCAAGAGCAACATCCCTCCTGCTCTGCCTGTGTGGTGAGGATCAGAAACGAGGTACGCTTTGTCACATTTATCTTTCAGCCCTCTTTATTTCTCTGCTGTCCGCTGCGCTTTATTTCTTCCTCTGTGCTTATTTTAGCCTCTTTCTTTTTTTCTGTTTTGTCTTTGTTTTCTGTTTCTTTTTTTTGTCGGGGTTTCCTTCTCTCCTTTGTGCCCGTGATGTGTGCCGACGTCTCAGGGCGCTGTGCCAACGCTGCCTGATGAAGACTAAGCTGTGCATTCTCTTGTTTGTGTGTGTTAGTGCATGCGTATGCAGATTGGCTTCTTTGCAGCCGGCAGCAGCTGCAAACACTTGTTTGTGGCATTACATCCATGTGGTGATTGATGGACGGACCCGCTGCCAGTCTGCCCTTTGAGATCATTAAGTCTGACTTTATCATTTGATGTTGTGAGAAAAGAAATGCAATAAATTAAAAGTGTTGTAAGAGAAAATAAAAAGTAAAGTGAACATAAAGCTGCAAAAAGGGAGCAGCTTGCAATGTCCGATCAGTGAATAGGAAAGCAGAGCGTAAGATAATATATACAGTATGCAATTCATCACAGTGCACAGTTCAGCACTTTACACGCATGAACTGTTTTCGAAACTGTCCATGTTGGTGCATTCAAGGTCACTTCAACCAAACTTGAGTTTATAGCTTTCAAAACTTGCGTGCTTGTTTTTTGTTTTCCTCCTCGATTTGATTTTGTCATAAAGTTCATCTTCAGCAGTTTGGATGTTGCAGCATCAGTAAATGAACCAGCAAAAACAATTTTAGAAACAGTTCATGCTATCTCTGCATTATAACACAATAGTTTGTAATGTATCTAACAATCTAATACGACTAAGCCAATGTATCTTTAGTCTCACAAATGGAAATGAGATCAATAGAAACCAGAAACAAAATCAGTCTAAAAATATATTGTGTGTTTTATCAAAGCGGTTGAAGGTAATGTAATACATACAAACTATAGTCAGTGGGTATAAACATGCAAAATCATTACTATGATATTTTGATCATATCAGTGGTCAAAGACATTTAATCCTTGACTTAAGTAAAAGCAGCAATACTGCAATATAAAAATGCTCCATCACAAGTAAACATTCTGCAATGAAATGCCACTTAAGTAAAAGTACACAAGTATCATCGGCAAATTGCACTTAAAGTATTCATAATTCTAAAAAATGCCTCAGGTGAATGTTATATTATTGGAATAAAATGACTGACAAATGCTGTTGTACCTGTTAATTCATAAAGTATAAGCAGCATTTCACTTTTGTAGTTGGTCGAAGTGGAGTTAACTGCATGTATTTCATATAGCTATTGTTGATTAGTTTAATCTATAACAATACATGATATTTTAATAAACTAATCATATCCTCTGAGACCCGAGCTTTTGTCTGGTGTGCATTTTTTATTTCTCCTTGTTATTTGGGATAAGTAAGACCTAATAAGTATAATAACTAAACTTGGCCTTAGTACAGGAAGTGGTTTTTGCAAAAATCAATAATCCCACTGTCCTCAAACAAGTACATAACATTTATTGCTGTTTTACTTTGCAGCTATTACTAAAATATGTCAAATTTTAATGCCATATCAAGCTAGAGATGTTATTGTACATAAATACACCGATTTCATTCAGAAAATGTGGATATAAATTTAACCTTTCTCCATTTTCCTTCGGGAGCTGCTGTAGAAGTTTTTTGCAGATATTCCCAACATTTTATTTTCACTGAAATGGGTATAATGTTGTGATATCATCACAAGACGTGGCCTGGGCAGTGTCCCTAAATGTGGCTAATAGGTCACAGTTTTTAAAAAAAAAAAAGTCTCAGGAGGATATGTGTTACATATAAAATCCTAATCTGTAAAGGAGCTATTAACTACTCAATGTGCAACATTTACCTCTAAAATGTTCTGGAGTAGAGGTGTAAAGTTGCGTGAAATGGAACTTAAAAACTTAAAAAATAAAGTACAAGTACCTCAAATTGGTACAGTACTTGAGTAAATGAATGGAGTTTTGCTCAGGCCACACTTAAGATGGCACCAGTTTACGAAGGTCAGAGCTGTCTGAGCATGTTCACATGTTTTGTTTGTAAAACATCCTCCTTCTGTTTGTCTGTATAATGGCTTCAGAAAGCATCTTAAGACTGTACATTGGCATTGCAATGATGAACAGGGCGATACAAACATAGACTGTATAAAGATACAAACAAGGAAGTAGCTATGCAAAGACATTCTGAGGTGGAACTCAAGTGATCAGCCAACAGCATGTGCATCCGTGATAGAGTTTCAGTCACATTTTATGCTCGTCTATCATCACTGATATTGATCAAATAAGCAACAATAAAAATTATTACTAAGAATTAATTATAATAATAATTAAATGTCACTTTCTGTTGTTTTCACCTGACTTGGTTGAACATCCAGCTTTTTATTTTAATAATAAAACATTGTATATAAGATCATTTAATAATTTTATTTTAATAATAATAATGGTATTTAAATATTGTTAAATGAACTGAAACTATGACTCTCTCACTGTTGCAGTAACTGTAGTGTGTGTAGATACTGTTCATGAGAGGTTTAGCCAATTTGAAAATTAATTTTTTTAAAAATGGCTGCAAAGTGCCTTATTGCAATTTTTGCATATGACAGGATTAGACATAGTTCACCCTCTATATTCAAATATGACAGCTGTATTTTATAGTTCATTTTTTTCTATTTATTGAAGAGTGATTGAAACTACCGTTTTTAGGCCAGCTGACCTACTTTACACGTTACCTACTAATGTGCCAGCGAAACGTCATGTCAACATTTCAGCCTGCGGTCGATCACAATCAGTCAGTTTCTGGAGTGTAATGAACTTGAAACTTCTGTGTTAGCAATAATATTAATAACAATGATATCTGGGTTAATGTTATTTCTGGAAACACGCTGAGATGAGATGTTAATATTTTGAAGTTACAAAAACTTTAATGTATTTGCACACAGTTCAGTTTAAGATTAGACAATGTAATTTAACTTTCTTGGTGGACCTTTATTTTCCAACCTCACACAGACGCCTTTTATTCAAGAGTACTATCTAAATTATAACACTCGTTATTCCATTTTGACTTCAGTGCAGTCGGTTTCATCTATTCGTGTTTGACAGCATTGCATCCACACACAACAAAGGTGCAGCATATGGCACTATTGCTGATAGGAACTGTATTGGAGCTCATAACAATATGAGGTACTTTGGGTTAAAACTCCTACCAGGTGACAGGTTTCACGTGAACTTAGTGCTTGACTGCAGTTCAGTGAAGTCTTTTGTGGTTACGCATGTTAGAGAGAGAAAGAAATAAGCAGCTCATAGTGAAACATTGACTAATATCTACACGCAGGTCAGAGGTCAGCTGCAGCTCAAGACTCCTGAGCTGCCAGAGATCATGTGCCAAGCTATAGGAGACATTTATTTAGCTGTCACATGACTTTTCTGTCAGAACCACAGACATTATAAAACAGGTCAGAAGGTCAGAACCAGTGAGTAAAAGGAAAAGCTTTATCCTCTGTCAGCCACTGGCACCAAGTTTAACACCCTCTAGTGGAGAGTTGTGGTAAAGCCATGGGTAAAGCAGACCACAGCAGTTTCAACATCAGGCTCAAAGTCACATTTAAATGCCATTCTTGACCTTTAAGTGGATTTTACTTCTGTTGACCGGTTGAACTACACTACAAAACAAACAACAGATGCAGGTTATCATGCTGAGGCACCTCGGAGGGTGATTTGTAAAGTTAAATGTGTTGTCACATACTCTCATGTTTCTATACTTTGAATTTTTGCTGTTTGCCTCCTTCAGGCTCACTCTGTTTCATGATGTGCCAGGAGGACCATTGCTTTGAAAGGAGGAGGTCTGTTGGTGGCAGATGTTACTCTGGCACTGATGGAATGTGTGTGTGTAATTGTGTGTATGCAAATTAGTTGTGCTTTTGTATTTCGTAATCTTGTATGGTATTTAGCATAGTGTGTGTGTTGCTCATGTTGTGAGGACATAAATCTGTTTACACCGTCACAATGTGGGAACTCTCCTTCCTTATGAGGACAAAACTCAAGTTTGTGTGTGAGTGTGTGTATGGCTGGTCCTCACTTTCTGATGCTTCAAGCTTGGTTTTTGGGGTCAGATTAGAATTAAGTTTAGGTCAGGGTTATGGTTAGGCATGCAGTAGTGATAGGGAATACATTATGTGAAGGGCGAGAGTCCTCACAAGCACAGCATTACAAATATTTGTGTGTGGGTGTGTGTGTGTATGTCTGCACTCCTGCCTGGCCCTGTCTGTGACCACGACTGTGTGCAGAATAACAATGAGCATCTCAGGCTACCCAGACTCTGTGCGTGCGTGTGTGTGTGCGTGCGTGTGCGCCAAGGGCTAGTGTTGCCCTACTGAGTTTAAGAACAGATTTAAATCCCATCTCTCCTCTCCTCTCCTCTCCAGTATGCAGGTGGTTTTGCAAGTTTCCATCCCATTAACAACACATTACTGTTGACCATTTCCAAAAGCCGTGAGCTTCTCTGCCCTGACTGCAGCTGACTGTTATGCATGCCAACGAAACCATAATTTACAGTTGTCCCTGCTTACAAATGTTTGACTGTATGATGATGTTCACCAGACCGACTAGTGTTAACTCTATTAGATTCATATTATTTCTTACGAATGATACACTAAAATGAACCAAAACCAATGGCTGCTCAGAAAAAGAAAAAGCAGTCTAGAATGACTCAGCAAATTGTTAGCAGAAATGTGTGTAAATAATTTACAGCACCTGACAGAACAGTGTCACCCTCAGGTCCAATTATTAGCTGTTCTGGAGCTTTCGATCATATGACATTGACTTCATCAGCAAATGGGGTTTTTCATGACATTGCAGATTTTTACATTCTCTCATCAATGTTTGCTTAAATGTTGAGCGTCACAGAGCCGACGTCAACGTGTAAAAATGCAGACATGTTCCAAGAACTTTTACCATTTTTAAAGACAATCTAGTGTTTGAAAAGAGGAGAGGGGAGACAGAGAGGAGGAAAGACAGATGATGGAAGACTTTGTGTGTACATAAGAGAACGATGAAATCAGAGGTAGATCAACAGAAGGATGAATGAAGGTGGAAAAACTGATGGATTGAAAGGGTTCCTGTTATGGTGTGAAAGTAAGTGTGTGTGTGTGTACATGGTTGTGAGGCAAGGCATTGGGATGAATCAGTCTTTCCTCAAGAAGGACACAGATCATGCATATTTATTAAAGCCTCCCTCCCTCCCTCTCTCTCTCTCTCTCTCTCTCTCTCTCTCTCTGTCTCTCTCTCTCTCAATTTGTATGTTCAACACACACCAGAGGGCAGACTGACGGCTGTGCTGTCTAGACACCTTATTTACGTGTGTGTGTGTGTGTGTGTGTGTGTGTGTGTGTGTGTGTGTGTGTGTGTGGTGGTCACTGTGTGTGAAACGCAGTGACCACCACACACACACACACACACAATTTACAGGCTTTACCCACAGTGTGTGAGAGAGAGACCTTCAGTTTGATTTACAGTATTTGTGTGTGTATTGAGGTCCTGTCTGTTGTCGTCAGTTTTAGTGTAGCACTTGCAACAGAATGCCCAGTAAAAGTTCTACCTGTTTGTGTGTGTGTGTGTTTGATATCTACATTCCTCTGTCCTCCTGATTGGTTGAGTGTGCAGCATTCTGTTTAATTAGCGTGTCCAAGGCAAGGGCTCATTAACATGCTGAGGGGCGGGAGAAGAGGGGCGGTTGTGGGAATTATGCAGATTGGCGTGCTGTCTTGTCATCAAAATAAAGCAGGATCACACACACACACACACACATTTCTGTACACATATTAATTGCACACTAAGCTGCTTCGACACTGATTTTATTTTCTTTATTTACATTCATTTATTTGCCTTTGTCTCTTGTTTTGTACACAATAATCCTGCTGTCAATAATTCTGTTTTCTACTGACAACTTTCCCTTTTTCCAAAACTGGTGCACTTCTGCTGAATGACTAACCTGTACAAGACATGATCTAATGAGACCTTCTGAAAGTCATTTACTTCATTTAGTACCAGACAGTCCTGACTGTTGACATTTTCAGGGGAATATAAACCTTCAGACAGCAGCACTGGTTTTGCAATATTCTCTTTTCTGTTGTTTTCCTGCTAGTGAGAGCACTGGGCTCTATATCACACGGTTTAGGTGGGTGAAACTATTTTGGTCAGCAAGAGATAAAATACATTCAGTTTTATACTTTATTTACTGCTCCTCTGTTCCTTTATTGTTGGAAATCTTAACATTTTTTCCAACATGTATGAAAGTTTTAAATGACCAACAATATGTGTTTGTTTCAGTTGACTTCTGAAGCCTTTTATGCCATAATGCATATTTTGAAATCCATGTTACCTAGCAATGTATAATTCAGTACATAGAGAAAACAATAGTTTGTCCGAAGGACAGTGGTTCCATAATAAACCCTAATTTCATCATCACCTTTATTTGTTGCCTTGTACCTACATGTAGAACCAGTTGTGACCTTTTATTTCTACTATGATTTTCTGAGGTGATACACAGAAATATTCACCATTTATTGCTTTATTGGAGGTCCACGTGTTGTTTACTGTTTGATGGTAAACCGCTGCTTATAAAAGTGTCAACCTACTAGCTTAAACATGAATAAGTGCATGGTGATATGTTTGATTTTTTAAATTATTTTCTTTATGTGTCCTACCACTATATGTGAATGAGAAACACAAATGAAAGAGTCGGGCTGGCAAAGAAGGAGAAAGAAAATGAGAAAGAAACAGGTTGAGTGTGTGTGTGTATGTGTGTGTGTGTGTGGCTACCAGGCTGCTGGTGTGAACCAGCTAGTCGATTGTCCTGCAGCCATTGATATGGAGATGGAGAGGGAAGAAAGGAACTCTGTGTGTGTGCATGTGTGTGTCCTTCTGTAGTAGAATTGAATCATAAAAAATCAAGAGTATTGTCAAAGACACCAGTTAATTTTATTCAGGATTAAATTATCACAGCAACAACAAATTTAGGATGCAGTAAACAGCACAATAAAAACATATAAATACATTTTATCTCATGTTTCTGGAACCAAAACAAAGTGTGGATGAATTTAATGATCAGTGTGCAGAAACTTTCAGCAGCAAGATGAGCGAGGACAAGACAGAGGATGTAGCATAAAAGGATTAAGTAATGAAGAAAAAGAACAGTGTGTATTTTGTAACTGCTGCTGTGTCTAAAGAAACATCAAACTTGTAGCGAAAAAGCATCATCGATTGTCTTTAGACTATAATGGGATGTTCAACTCTCCATTAAAACTTCAGTCAAGTGAGGTATATACTGCATACTATACTGCAGCTAATATCAGATTCTCAAAACTCGAATGGTTTGACATCCACAAGTTGAAATTGTTGGAATAACCTTTATACTTTTGTTATAGAAAGCCCCTTTAACCAAAAAGATCACACTAGTTTTTGATCTAAGCAGAACTGTAGATGCAAACAGAAACGGGCTGCAACATTGCTGGGTCACCTCTCTGTTGTAGAAATGACTTTTCACTCATACAGTGTAGGAGATCTCTGTAATGGAAACAGCCTGTCTTCCTTTTTAAACATGATGCAAAAGTGTAGAATGGGCCCGTCTTTGATTACAGTGTGTGTCTGAAACTGGAACAGCTCAGGATCCGGCCGCTCTTGTAGCATCTCTGCATTTGTGAATGTGAATGAATGTCTCCCTCTTCTTGCCATAATTGTAAACTTAACAAACTTTAAAGCTCTCACCTTCATCTCACCCTCCCTCCCCCCGTGTCTTTATTTCTCTCTCCATTACACTCTCCATTTCTAATCTCCAGTCATTTCTCGCTCTGTCCTCTGTGCTCACTGAGATGTGAAGTCTTCCCCGTTTTTCTCTCTCTCTCTCTCTCTCTCTCTCTCTCTCTCTCTCGCTCTCTCTCTCGCTAGCTCACACGCTCACACTCTCTCCCTCTGACTGTCATTGCTGGTCTTTTGTTTCTGGTAGAATGAGAACCAATTGCTGTTTGGCACCGGACCAGAACCCAGCAGAGATGGGGAGGGGAGCACACAAACACACACACACACACACACACACACACACACACACACTCACACACACACACAGACACACTTCACTTACCTATCCCAGCATGTTGAGGTATATACGCACATTTAAAGATTCTCTGTCAGTGTCTTTCTTTGGACAATCTCATTTCCACAGGACAATATGTATAAAAAGTAAGCAATTAAGTCTGATGTCGATAAGGTACATTATGTGTACAGTTGCATCTGCATCACTGTGTTTTCCACAGTGTCAGGTTGTGGCTTCTTGTTCTGCGCTCAAACCTAAGGAATGATAGAAACCCATATATAACCCATGAATAGCCCATACATCTGCGAGGCCACTGGATTGTTTAACACACATAAACACACTAAAGTTGGATCCACTGGTTGTGGTTTCTACTGTTTCTAAGCAACTACAGTGAAAATGTTTGAAGCAAGTCGTGTATTTGCAGACGTTTTTTTTTTCCTGACAGAAAGTGTTATTCTCCAGGCAACAGTCACCACATTTAGTAACACCTTCCATTTAAACTAGTATTGATGACTTGTAGTGATGAATATGAGCTAAATTCTGTTTTCAGGACTGAAGTTAGTAGAAATGTTTTGTGTAAGGTTTTGTGAGCTCACAGGCCAAAAATGAACATAGACAAAACATTAAAATCAGTATTAGTTAGCTTTTTCCGCAAATTGGCTGAAAGTTTTTTCTCTCAACCTCCAAAGACACAAGATTGGAAACTTAGACTTTTCGCAACCCCTGATTCCAAAAAGACAAAACATACAGGATACAGTACAAAGACAAGATGATTTTTATACCCACCTCTCTTCACAGAGTCTTCACTGTTGTGGCTTAATAGTGAGAGTAACCAGGGTTTATTAGAGTCGCTGTGAGTCATTGTGGTGAACATGATAAGAGGACGTGAGAGATGGTGACTTAAGGATGGAGGCAAGAGATAAATGAAGAGAAATGCAGTAAGAGTGAAAGGGGAAGGAAGAGAGAAGAGGTGATGAATGAAGGGAGACGGAGGAAGATGTTAAGTGTATTTTTAGGATGTTGCCTACTTAGGTAAAAAGAGCAAAAATAGAAATAAGAAAATACACTGTTTCTGGATTGATATTGCAGTAAAACAGTGTAAAAGTGAGTATGAATTTAAAAAAAGGGGGGGAAGGAAGAAAACACAACAGTGTATAGATGCTGAAGGTCCTGATTTGTTCCAAAGTCCAATAATGTTATAAATTCAGATTGCTGAATAAGTTCAGTAGAACCAAATCTCTGAATCTTACATCCATTAGCAAGAGGTCAAAATTAGATGTTTCTCACAGCTGAATAATAGCCTGAAGTTGTTATCGACACAGAGTTCATGTTTTGCTTTTGTTTTTTTATGAATCACAACCATTAGTACCATAAGTAGTTGCTCATTTTACGGATGAATCATTCAGAGTATGTTAGAAGGAAGTCCAAGAAGCCCACACAACCCTGCTCGATAAAGGTGATATTGAAAAAAAAAACCTACAAATGGATAAAGAAACATTTTTGGCATTTTTTTAACTTATAAAAACTGAGAACACAAAATCTAACTACCAGCACTGTTGCAGCCACACGAATGCGTTTTTTTATTTAAAAGAGTGTTTGAAACACTATGATTTATGTCCAGATGAGCATTTAAGGGCAGTATCAGAAATAATCTCCATCCAGACACACACACACCTCATAAACGCATCACACGACCAGTCCCAGGCATGCACGTGGCAGTGTTTGGCGTGTGCCTCCTGTGCATTTCATCAGTAATAGATAAGTGCTTCTCTAATTCTGCATATTATAAGCGATAATATGCAGAATTGAAATGCATGCAGTGTGGGCGTGTGCAAATATAGCAAAGGTTATGGGATTTAAAAGAAAAAAAGAATGCGTGTGGATGTAACCTGAAGTTCACTAATTCACATTTCATGTCCAGGTGTTCCAGTTTCACTCTTTATGCTAAGCTAAGATAACTGACTAATGGCTCCAGCTTCATATTTAACAGACATGACTCTCAGCAAGACAGGGACTAGTATATGTACGTGGCCATGACATGTAGTTGTGTGTGTGTGTGTGTGTGTGTGTGTGTGTGTGTGTGTGTGTGTGTGTGTGTGTGTCCAGGATGATTGCTGGATCCAGGAAGCCAATCATCCATCTAAGAACAGGGGGAATAAAAGGAAGAATGAATATTTAAATGAGAGGTGGTCCATCTCGATAAAACTAATCTGCATGGCTAACCAAAGGTCTACTGCCCATTTAATGTGTGTGTGTGCCTGTGCGTGCTTGTGCACCTTCCTGTAGAAATATGATGCATTGCATCTGGAACCTGCTCTGGCGTTGCCTTGGTGACGCCCGTCACGCTGGCAGGCCCCTGCTGCACACACACACACTTATACACACACAGTGGTAATGAGAGACCGAGAGACTGGCAGCATGCCAGGACAATCTACACACACCCCTTCCCCCCTTGCACTAGAACATTCTGAGCACACACACACACGCACTTCGTTTTAGGCTGATTGACCTCTGTGCCACAGAAACAGGCAGCAGGAGAATAGTGAAGGACAGTCAGACACATTTCATGTGATGAAACCTCCGCTGTCGGCTCGAGCTCTCAGTCATTCCTCTCAGTTCCTCACAGGCTTTCTCTCCCCCCTCTCATCTCCTGCGTCTGCCACTCTTTCCCTCCCATCACATCATTCTCCTCTTTGTCATTCACACTTTGAACTGCAGTTACACACACACACTCTCTCCCCAAGAGGTCTGCCGGCCCATCCAGCATTAACAAAAGGCAGCAGCGGCTCTGTCCATGACAATGGCCCTCAGGTCAGCCTGCGTGCCACACATCAGCCCGGCAGAGAAACCCAACTCTGCTTTACATTACAAGCTCAATCAAAGGCATTTGATATTTACAGGCTGACACACACAAACATCCATCTATCAAATTATTTTTGATCTTAAAGTGTCCCTCTTTCTTTTCTTCCTCTGTACAAACCAAAGCTCTTCCAGTTCCAAATCTCACAAAGGTCAGGAGTTATAATTACATTTGGCTTGAAGACCTTTTCCTTTTGTTGAATGATGAACTGAAGGTTATGCAGAAAATCAACAGCAACTCAAACTTCAGAAAATTAAAGCAGAGTGAACAACAGCAGTGAGTATTTCACCATTTTTATACTCCAAATACCTCTTAGTTTGGAGTATATTAGCAGTTCTTTTTGTCAGAGTTGCATGTATTATTAGTTAATAGTAAGCTCAAAAACAACAGAAATACAACTATATCCCAGGAGCTACTCTATGTATATATATTCTGTTAGCATAATAACTGTTACCAATTAGCAATAAACTCAAAGTACAACTTAGATTAATGGGAATGTAATTAATTTTGCAGGTATTTGGTGATAAACTAAAGTGTTGTAGCTCTACAGGAGATGTCAGAGGGTCGCTTAAGTCAGCAGGTTTCATCCTCTGGGGATCATGAACTTTCAAAGTTTCATGCTGCTTAATTCTTTAATATAAAATTGCATGAATTGTACGCTTGAAATTCATTTGTTCCTGGTGTCTACATTTGCACTTTGAACTTGGGTGAATGCTGTTCCGCACCATGCTGATCCTCTAACTTCTCACAGACTTCACACATTATGCTGTTTAACATTAATTTTTGATGCTGAATATATATCAGATGTAATATTAGTAACGACCCTCCTGTGATTCAGCACAGCTGTGTTGTGACTTCAAATGAGGCTTCACTCCAGTCGTCAAATCTGAGCTCATTTCCTCTCTACTTCCTCCGTCCATATTTACTTTGTGAGGCAGGAGTTTGGTCTCGAGGCTCGCTCTGATTGATTTTTTTTCTGCTCTGTGTTTAAAGTACGTCTTCTATTCTGAGATAAACTTGGCAGGCTGGAGACGCACAGTTTTGCGTTCCAAAGAAAAGAGTGGATGTGAGTAATTGAGCTATGTGGAGGAAAGCAGCCAAATCATATCTGCAAGTTTCTTTGTGATTAGAGACTTTATGTTGTTTCATCGAAACCTGTTTTCGCATCCTCTCACCAATTTCGCTTGATCAGTTTTCATGTCAGGTAATTTACACTGATTCAAGTAAAGTCAGACAGTTACTTCATGTGTGGAGGACATGGATGGACTGACTGAAAGAGGCAGCAATGATTTGTATTCGTTGATAGTAACAAAAAGATGTATGACGTTTAGTATGTTGACATGAGGGTCAAAGTAACAATCTAAAACCAGGGAAACAGCTCTGTTCTACAACCACAGTCCCAGAAAAGTTGGGATGCAAAAGTGACCGTGTTTACTGACAACAGTTTTACAAAGTGTTCCTATGTCCATGTAGTAATCTCCTTTATCCAGTCATGTGTTTGACAAAGTGTTGAACCTCTCTCCATCCTTGCTTGTGAACGACTGAGTCTTTCCAGGATGAACCTTTCATACCCAATCATGATACTATCACCTGTCACCAATGAACCTGTTTACCTGTGGACTGATCTAAACAGGTGTTTTTGGATCAGTCCACAACTTTCACAGTCTTTTGTTGCTCCTGTCCCAACTTGTTTGAAACATGTTGCTGCCATCAGATTCAGAATAAGCAGATATTTACAAAAATCAATGAAGCTGATGAGGTCAAACATTAAATATATTGTTTTCAATTGAATATATATCATATAAGGATCAGCAAATGGTCACATTCTGTTTTATTTATTTTTTACACAGTGTCCCAACTTTTTTGGAATCAGGGTTGCATGATTAAAAAAAACACTTCCTTCCAGCAGCTCTTAAGTTCACTAATTAACACATTATATCTTGTTTATTTCATTGATACAAAATCTGAAATGTAGCCGCTGTCGCTCGGTCACAGTCTGGCACAAAAGCTCAGACAGTCATATTTGCTGTTTCCTCCTGTTTCTAGTCTTCTTGCTAAGCTAAGCTGGCTGTAGCTTCATATTTACTGAGCGTGGTATCAATCTTCTCGTCCAACTCTCACCGAGAAAGCAAACAAGCACATTTCCCAAAGCGTTGAACTCTTCTTTTAATATTAGCCAAGTGTTCTCCGTGATAGCAGAAAGCAGGGTTTTCCAACTGTTTCTTTCAGAGTGAAATTCTGTGTTGGTGTGACTGGTCTTTGAATGCAAACGACTGAGCCAAAAGGACAGTCTACCCCCCCCTACATCTACCCCCACACCTCCACAGACACATGTACTCCAACACAAGGGTGCCAGGGCTGTCTTTGCCACTTTCATGGACTGACGTTATCACGCTGTGGGCTGCACAGTTTTCGACTAATGTGTATGATTGAATGCTCTACTATGTGTTTGTTTTTGTGGTACCTTTCTCCAAGCGGTAAAATAAGTATAACAGGGATGAATGACAATAAGACCGGCCAATCACTACACCTTCTGACCACCGATGTGTATGAGTTCCCATGTTAGTCGAGGAGCAAGTCCAGCATTGGATCGGTGATATGAATATAAATGAGCCTGAATTTAAATAAAGGAGGTACATTTGAATATGTTACACTGTCACCCAGCACACTTATCAAGACTATCTGCATATTCAAGGCCGGGTGATGGATTATAGGCACAGAAATGGAAAGATCATCCTCCACATGACATAGTAGTTCCTGTCTTCTATTGTAGAATAATCTGTATTTGTGTGTGTGTGTGCATGCAAAATAAAGTCTGCAAGGGTGAGTGAAAGTCATCTGTGTGTTAAAAAAAGAAAAGCACACGCAAATCAGTTGATGGATTAGGTCGGTATTCAGCTTGTTGTGTGTGAATGAACCGACAGCTGATGGAGGATGAATGTTCAGGTAATTGGTTGAAGACCAGGTGTAATTTTAGCCACAACAAATCCATTTCAAAGCCTGTCAGAGAGAAAGAGGCAGACAGGTGAAGAAAGATGGAGACCTCCATGTAGAATAAAAAAAAATATCAAATTGCTGCAGCGGCAAAAACATAAAATTTAAAAGTGATACAGTGTAATATTGTAATACTTTGGAGGCACATTTTTATGTCTTTATTATTATTATTATTATTCGAGTGCCCAGTGGAATTTGAAAGGGGTCACGCTCTAAACCCCTTCACTATCAAAGTGCTCCAACATTGTAATGCTTTGAATGTGATCTCAATTATTACAAATATGATGCTGTTTTTTTGTTGTTGTTTTTTTAATTTTTGACTAACCACCGTGATATGTCTGAAATGTCAAGGTTGTTCCCCTGTTTCTTTTTAGATTGTAGCTCTTTTGAACTTGTCGTGGACTAGGAAGTGGAGACACTATTGAAATGTGTAAGAATATTGCAATATTCCTTTCTTGCAGACTTTCAAATTATCAGATACTGTGTGGCTACCCAGTGCATTCAGAGTGATGTGATGGATGAACTGGTGTCAGCAAGCACTCCCTGGCCAATCCGAACTTTTATGGACCGGCCTTTTGAAAATGTGGGCTCCATACTAGTAGATATGTTTGTGTTTTGTTTTAATTCACAAGGCAGCAAATGCCCTTTACATCATTTGTTTTGTAGCATTTCAAAGATTAAAATGAATGAATGGATGAATTTCACTTGACAAGCTCAAGGAAACATTGATGAAAAAGATAGAAATAAATAGAGAAAAGGAATAAGAGCAAGACAGTTGGAGTCTGTGTGTGTGTGTGTGTGTGTGTGTGTGTGTGTGTGTGTGTGTGTGTGTGTGTGTGTGTGTTGGTGCACCCTGGCTGCTGTTGTGTGTGTGTGTTTGTGCTGATAGAAAGCGAGGGAGGAGGGTGGAGGCAGGGAGCAGATAATGAGGCTGAAGAGGGAGAACGTGAAAAATGAAGGGGTTGCGGTGATAAGTGTGGACTGGAGGGGGGGGGGGCAGTTCCAAAGGGTGATGAATGATTTCGATCAGACTCGAAGGAGCGATGAAGAAGTTCACCAGCTTCAAAGTCACAGACACACACAAACAAAAAAAAATGTGATGAGTTGTTTTACAGGCTTTAGAAACACAGTAGTCAGACTGATAGGTGCAGTGGCAGCTTGTTTAGGCCGGCGGCCCACAGGAGAAATAATGCACTGCACGCACACACACACACTACAGCACTATGAACACTACAGCTTAGTTGTGTGCGTGTCTTTACTCAGGACAAGCCTGTTACTACTTGACATGCAAATCTCTTTTCTGACCTTCTTCTGTCTGTCACTCTCTGTCTCTCTCTCTCGCACACTCACCCCCTCCACATAATCTCTCTCTCTCTCTCTTTCTGTCTCTCTCTGTCTCGCTGTCTCTCCTCTAACTTTCTGTGCCCTGCTCCTGTCCGCTCTCTTTCCCTTTGCCTCCTGTACGTTCACATTTCAGCCCGATTTTCTATGCCCCCTTTCTCCCACTCTCCAGTACAATGGCCTTCCCATTTTTACACGCTCCCTAACTCCTGCAGCTGCGACTGACCACTGTGACCTGTGTGTGTGTGTGTGTGATTCAGCCAAACTCACAAAACCAGAAAAATGAAACATAAAATCACATTTAATCACAAAAAATTAAAACAACAAAAAACTCGTTGTGTGTGAGTGTGAGACTGCACATGTTAGGTTTTGGGATGGTTGTCAGGATGTGTACACATGTATTCAATTGCATAACTTTGTAACAGTCAGTGCTGTGTCAGTAAATGTGGCCAGATGTGTAACCTGTATGCGTTTGTTTGCCCAGGTTACCAAGGTTTATTTCCTGCATTTGAACCTCTTGTGTATGAGTTTGCATGTGTGTGTGTGCGTGTGTGTGTGAATGATTAAACCTTGGCCTGCTCTGTATACACAGCTCTGCCTGTCAAGGTGACTGCTTTGTCACAGACTATTGCTTAACTCTTTGACTGGGCTGCCCTGCTCTTCTCCTAGTAAACCTATTCATTCACACACACACACACACTCAGCAGTTTCAAAGTGTAGATATGTCATTCGTTGTGACAAGCGGACAAAAAGTTGTTTCTGCCCCTTACAACACACACATTCTGGGTCATTTTGAAATAAGAAGCAGAAGCTTAAAATATAGTTTTTGTACTGTTGATGTTACCACAGATGTAAAAATGCATCACTTTACTCGTGCTGGTGATCTGACTCGGTGGCAAAGCTGCTGTGCTCTATTCTGCATTGTGCCATTCTTCTCTGTCTTGCTTTGTTCAGGTTTTTTTACACTGGCTGTCTCTGGACTTTTCTGTTTTGTTACGGTCTACCAGCTTAATCTAATGCTAGTTTCCCTCACTATATTGTAATGCATGAGTGGACACTGAGTGAACGAGCCAAACCCCCAGGTCTTTATGTAATGTAATGATCTAACTTCATTAAGCTTTTAGTGTTATATCTTCTATCACAACAGGTGATCACTAACTGACAGGTGTTTGCTGTTATGTCAGTATGTAGTGACCCATGCTTTCCTTGCAATGTACCCTATACAAGTAAATTGTGGGATTTACAGTGAGAGATATATTATATATACATGTACTGACACAGGGTGTTTCAATGAATTTCTTGAATTGGCTTGAGAAATAAATACAATAATACAATAATATCAAACATGCTCTAACTCTCTGGGGGTGTAAAATTGCCTAGCAGTACTGCTTAACTGTCTATAAGCATGTTCATTGATGTTTAAAAAATTGCAGTACTCTGAAAGCCACGACTTCAGACTGAACATTTTTATCAGGACGGGGGGAAATTTTTTCAGGGTTTTGTGCTTTCAACAGTCCTATACTTTACATAACACTGTTCATGACATCAAACAGCTATGTGTGAGTGAGCTCGAACCCTGCAAGGAAATGCAACAGGAAATACTGAAATTCAACATCCTATGTGATGTACAGTAATTGCAAGTTGCAGCTTCGAAAACAGTTGTGATATTGGTTTCAGAGGTGCAATGTTTTATTGACATCATCATACAGTAGCATAAAGACCATTTTCTTACATGTAATACAAAATTTGCATGTGATTGAAAAGCATTACTTACCTGACATCTTTCCTGTTGCTTCAGTTGCAGCAAAAGACTAATGATGCTTCCAAGTCTTTAATTCTCAAAGCTATAGAATGGACACCTTCTGTGTCCCCTGACATCCTCAGTGTCTCTCACCTTGTAGTTATGACTTTACAGCTGGAAAAACAGAAACTTCAAACAAGTGCAGGAAGAATCCCAAGTATGAGACACATTGGAGGGACACAGGACAATGAATTCAATATTTTTCCATTTGGAGGCCAATTATATCTGAATTCCCTGTTGTGACAAACACATCATTGGTATTAGAAATCTGTCAGGAAACCCAGATGTGGGTCACGTCAACAGTTCAACATAGGTTATCCTACAATCTTATCTCCCTGTCTTTGATACCTGGTCAAATAAAATAATTACTTGGCAGATGTAGATGAAGTCTACACCTCTCTCTCTCTTTCTCTCTCTCCCTCATAGTCAAATACACACAGATAAGGGAGGTAATTTGTGCATGAGGATAGAGGTTGTTTTTGCCATCAGTGGGTCAATGGTCATTGCTTTGCACACGCATATTGCTGGTCTCTCCCATAAGCAGCAACAGCCTTTGTCTCGTTGGTGAAACGTTGCAGTTGGCAGATTCCATGCTGTGTTTGTTTCTCTCTCTTCTGTCTTGTTTCTGTCTGTCTCTCTCTTTTAAAAAAAAAAATCTCGTTTCAGGGTTGTTTTCTTACATAACAGCCAAAGCCATGCACAGGTGACTAAGACAAGCTTTTATAATAGATAGATGAACTTTATTCATCTGACCTGGGAACTTGTCCACGTGATAGGGAGATGCTGGAATTCTCCTCGTGTTTGGGTTTACTGGTCAGCACACTGAATATGCTGATAATAACTATATTTTACTGTTATTGTGTAGGTTTTTAGATATTGTAAAATGTGGCACACATTATGATGAAATTCTTGATTAAGATTTCTCCCAGAACAGTAACACCTGTTCATGGGATTGCCAAGTGAAAAATCAGTTTAGTTTGACTTCCCAAGACTATTCAGAGGGGTGTGTGTCAACTAGACTAAGGCTTTAGCTTTACAATTAAAAACTCACATATGATAGTTCATGAGCCCATTTCATTATATTTAGATCCATTATGTTTACAGTTGGTGTGAAGAAAGCTTTGAAACAGCATTTATCATTTTAAGAAATAAAATATATGGAAAGTTAGTTAAACACAAAAATAATGTAAAAAAAAAAAAAAGAGAGAGAGATAGAGAGAGATATTTTCCTAATCATAATATTATAAGGGCTGTGAGGGGAAATATTTGATTTCCAAATTCTGGACTATAACATCTGTCCCTTTGCAGATTAATATATCAATATTGGAAGAAGCTTTGTTATTATATTTATATTTTCAAATTTCTCATCCCTGGTTTTTGATATTTTTATTACAAATAGACATTTTAAAATTCTCTATTGGATGCTTAAATTGCACATTTATAAGAAATAAATATAATCTTGATTTTTATGTTTTAGATCTGACGCATAATGTGTCATAATAATTTTTAAGTGACTGAGCAGCTCATGCTGAACAGAGTTGACAAACTTGACTACTTCTCTGTCGGTTACATTTGGTACCTTCAGCTGCTGTTTGGTTTTGTCAGAGGAAGTGGTGAATGTGTTTCCTGCCCTGTCTCCCCCTGCAGAAACACACACACACACACACACACACACACACACAGTCATAGTGTGAATGCAGAGAGAGAGAGGAGGGGAAAGCAGAGCTCCAGCGAAAAGAAGGTTTAGCCAGCAGCGAGTTAAGAAAATGGCGATCATGCAGGACGGATGCCTCCCCTCGTAGATGCTGCAAACGCGTTGAATTTCTTTTAGCCTTACAGCCGGCTTTCCTTTCCACTCTGTTGCACTTTATACTTCAATGAGGTAAGCTGTTTTCTTACCCTTTCTTTTCGTCTGGCCGATGCACGCAGAGAGCACGGAGCGGGCAGACCGGGGGCTGGTGTAGAGAAGTTGGAGCAGCCGCTGTTGTTTAGTTAGCCGCGACCGAGCTAAGCTAGCTAGCAAAAGCCCCCCCCCTTATTCAGCCAACACTTGGCAAAGGTGGCTCGCTTGCATTGCAGTGTGCAAAATGGCAAACGCATTGACTGACAGTCAGGGAGGTTGTGTTTGTCTGCAGGTGACTGAAAAATTCACGGCAGGTTTGACAAGGTAGATCTTTGTATTTGTAGGCAGGTTAACGTTGAGCTAACGCTAACTAGTGCGAGCATTGGTTAACCTTAGCTAGCCAGCTGTGCGTACATATCTGTCAAAAGGCAAAATGATGTATTAAATCACATAGTAGTGATTCTATTGATTTGTTTATTGATAACATGTCATTTTTAAAGAAGTCTATATACAATTTTGTTTAATAAGTGATCATAATAGCTTGATATTGAATAAGACCGGGTAAGTCAACTAGCCGTTTCTAGCTAGCATTAGCACCCATGCTAATTTGACGACGCAGGTTGCTTGGCACTGACTTCGATTGATTGCCCGGATTTTTCTCACATGCAGGTGGGACACAGTTGTTAAAATGTGATTAAATATCCAGAATGTGAGGGTGAAGCGTAATATAATGTAAACTTGGTGGGGAAATTGTGACCCTGCAGAGTTGTGTTTCGATGGGAGCGTTTAACCCCCTCTGTCGGCAGAAAGGCAGCAGCTGGTTAGCTTAACTTAGACCTAAGCTGGGCTGGTTTTTGCAGTCGTTTCCTCTCAACTTTTTCCACTGGTGAACGCAGCTGAGCCACGTCGTGTTTTTAAAAAAAAAAATGTATCGACTGTAATCAGATGCCCCGTTGAGGCCAGTGTTGCTTTTGGATCGCGCTGGAAAAATACCAGACTCGAGAGAAGCCATGTTGGTTAAGCTGAAAGTCAGGCAACAGCTGAGATAATGGCCGATCAGGACCCGAGCTGTAACTCTGACCTACACTCACACTCTCACTCACTCACTCTGTGTGTCTTTATCTGTCGTTTTCAGGCACACACACACACACACACGCAGTCTGTTCACCTTGTCAGGGCCTCAGCTTCACTGGGCCCTGCTTGTGCATTGCCCTGTTATGCAGCTCAACCTGCATTTCCACATTGACTGACATAATTTCATGCAGCAAATCACTGGTGTGTCTCACTGTTTGTTTCTGTTTGTTTATTCTCATATAGTTCTTGTGAGTGAGGTGCTTTTATTTTAACCTTTAAGCTATCAATAATTAATCCGTGACATTGAAATTTTGTTGTGTTTGGTTCCTGGGGAAAGCCACCATGGACCAATGCCCCTTTCATACCGAGTTTGGCCCCCTCCAAATGAAGAGCCTGCAATTATAATAAAATCGCTTTCTTGCGGCAATATGACAGAACTGTTGGAAGAAATGTGACCCTGAGTGCTACACTGCTACTGATTGACAAAATTTAACCATGACTGGAGGGGGGGAAGTAGGCTACCAGCCATGTGTCAAGTCCGACCGAAACAAGTAATCAAAGCTAAAGCGACCACAAAGAATTTAAGATGAGCCAAACCAGTTTATTTGGGTAAACATTACAAGATAAGACTTCTGGTCAGGCAGTGTTGTGGTTGACCAGTTAATTTAATCCCAGCCAGTGTAACAGCTAACAGTTTACTTGCATTAATACTGCTTTGTGATGTTGTTTTGGGGAAAAATTTACTCTTCATGAATGGTTAGCCTGAGTTTATGGCATGCTGTATATTTGTCTTTATTGGTTTTGCTATATAGTTGTGAAATGTAAGGGCAAGGAGCAACCAAAACAAAAAGCAAGTCAGTCAAGTCAGATGGTGTATTAATATTCTGGTTTGCTGAAATGATGCGAATTCTTCTCCATTTTTCTTGTCTATTATCGTCAAATAAAGAGGGGAAAGAAGGGCATTATGTCCTATTTCACCCTCCAAAATGAAAATTTTAATGATGAGGTAGATATTGAGACAGAGCCAGATGATCAAGGTGTCAAGAGATCTAAAGAGTGCCACAGAAAGAAAGCCAAAGGACTGGTTAGCTGGAGAGACTGGTTTTCATAGTGAGGGCAGGAAGCGGAGATGGATGGAGAACCTGAGAGTGATTCTGATGGTGACATACAAGCAGAGTGACAGAGGATACATGTGCATCCACAAGCGCTGGCCCACCAGGCTTGTGATGTTGGAATAAATATTTGCCATTTGTAAAGCAGCATAATCACAGTTCAAATGGTGTGTCCATGCACAAGTGTGTAGTCTTTGTTATAGAGATAATCGAATGCTTCCTTGTGCCATTGATCTATCAATACTGATATCCCATTGGTATTTCTTGATTGTGATGCAGCCAAACTTGAACATGTTTACAAGCATCCTGATGGGAGATGAGAAGGAGTTCAAGGGACCCTGGTACAACATTAACACCTGGCTTCTATCTATTGGAGTCTGCATGTTATTACACATGCAGATATTTTAACCCTTGTAATACTGCAGATGCAATTCCAAACCTGGAAGAAAACAGCCTAAACATTACAAGCAAGCATTGATGACACGGAGGAGCTATCAGAGAGTTTTAACGACTAATCAATGTCAAATACTCTAAACAAGAGTCGTAACAAGCAGGTTAGAGAAAATGTGGAATGCATGAACACAGGGGAAGTGCTACTACTTACTGCCATTGTTTGTTTGCTTTTTGAATGGGAATAAAAACCATTTAGCTTATTTTTGTGTTTCAGCACCCACGCTCATTTAAAAAGCTAATTTGTACAATATAAAGTGTGTTATCAATCCGTAGTCGGACAACAGACGTTACAATTCTAAACTGAAAGTGTCTGCTCTTCACAGCAGCAACAGAGCCGCAGCACGGAGTAGCAGGAGTCAGATGTCACATATCACGTGATGAGAGTGAAGCGAGTTGACTGACAAGACGACGGTGTAGGATTTGGTGTCAAAGCGAAAAGCAATATTTGACAACATTTCGGATTTAAACCCAGTGCTAATACGGATCTTTATCATGTTAATGAGGCAATTTGTGAACTTTGTCTGATGAAGGTGGAGGTAACACCTCTAATATATGACACACACCTCAAACATACCACAGCGGTGAGTCTGCCAAAATGGGCCCCGCAGCAAAAACTCGACCAGAGATTGACCAGAGAGCCTGCGCTCAGTACATAATCTGACAAATATCTTTTCGCTTAAATTGTTTGGTATAATCAGCAACACTGTGCAGGAAAATGTCCTCACTTTGGCACCTCTACAGGCTTTCTAACCTGCCTTTTCAAAAGCTGTTGATTTAGTTCAGGCATTGAATCATTTCTTGGAGGAACTTTTTATTTTTTGATAACTCTGACATTTCTGAGCAGTGTGATACAATCAGTTGCAAAACTTGATGAACAGTCTGTACTGACTACTGTTGGTCAGATAAATCAGATAAAGAGGGTTTTGGGTTGTTTTTTATGTATATAATATATATATATATATATATATATATATATACAGCCTTTTTCTATCCTGTCATTGATCAGATGCTGTGTACAATAAACTGTGACATAATGAATAGCATCCAGGCTCCAAAAGTGATGCATTTCCGAAAGAGACAGCTCATTTGCTTGACTGCATGATACAAATGTTGATTTGAATTACATCAATTTAGCCATATCTTAGAAAATAGGACATGTAGAAAAGCTCTCCATTAGTGCTGGCACTATTCGTTGAGCAGTGAAAAGAAGTTTTAATTGACCTCTTCAAACTCTGCAAAATATCACTCACGATCCCAGTAATTGCTGTTACTTGTGAGCAGTTTTTTTACACTGAAGCTGGCAAAAACTTACCTCAGGTCCACGATAACCGATGAGCTTGGTGTCATACGAATTGAGTCTAGGAGGGCAAAGTCTTTAAATCTAGACTGATTTTTTTTTAAATAATTTACCAAAAATCAAAAACAGTCATAATGTGAGATTCTGCAAAGGAAAATACAGAAAGAATGTGCTGTAACTTGAACTGAAGCTAACAGGAATTTTTGTTTTCTTTCCAGTATTATAATTTAATAAAATTGTAACTGAAACAAATACCAGTCATGCTAATTTATGTTTTTTTGGGGAGGCTATTATTTTATATAATGAACTAAAACTTTTGAAAGCTTGAACACTGTCTTTGTCTCTTTTGTCCTGGGTTGAATGTGCCCCTAACAACTGGCCTCAGCCGGCCTCCCCCCTGTAAAATTGGTCAGGAATCACCACGGATGTTTACCCTTTCAGGTTTAGTGCCTGTCTGTAACCCTCTTACATGTAGATTTTACAAGGTGTTTTTTTTTTTTTTTTTAACAATAAACCAATAAAACTGCGTAGTGCCCACAGGCTGGGTATCTCTCATTTCTGTTTCAGGTTTGTTTAGGTAAATGATTTCTGAGAGATTAACCTTCGAAACTCTTCTTTGTCTTTCAGAGATTTGGAATTGGAAGCTGTTGCCACCAAAGAAGCTGAAGCATCCTAACAGGTAAGAGCGCCATCCTTACTATACACATACATATGCGTTTTAAAAGCACATCCACAAGATGATTGCATGACCTGTGTGTGTTTGTGTGGTGGGTTACTAAAGGGTGTGTGGGTCAGAGGGACAGGGGATGGGCAGCTGCTGCTTATGCAAGCACATGCAGTTCCGTTTGAATTGAATTGGAGGGTCTGGGTTGGTCTAGGCCGCATTGTGCTGAGTAAGCTTTGCTGTTTTAAAATCGCTAAATGAGAAGCCAGAGTCCTGATGTTTTGTGTGTGGAGAGGTGTTTGTGCAGCTCATTGTGTCCATACAGTTGGTCTACATGCAGGCACACAATAGAGCCATGGAGCAACTAGTCCATCAACCCGCTCCAAGGGCTGCATTTTAATCTGTTTTCTGTTTTTAGATCCTAAAGCTGTTTATAAATCTTATCATGCTCAATTTCCTGAATTGGGTTTTTTTTTGTTTTGTTATGATTGTAATTATAGAAAGCCAGCGCATCGAGTCACCTTCTCATGTCAGGAAGCGTTTGTTGTTGTCAAGGGATGTTGTTCAAAAAAGAGATGTAAATCATCCCAACTACCTGGTTTCAATTTCTGTTATATATCTTCTGTAATCTATTTGTTATGTTTCGTGGTTTTAAATATTATTAAGCTTATGACTTTGCAAGTTATTTTGCTATTTTGTTTAAAGCCAGTTAAAGATGTTTCACATTTTCCGAACATATTTTCCAGCTGTACTGTGGGAATGACTGCTGCTGGAGTAATGTAAGGGGAATACCCTTACATGTATGGCAACGCGAATTTTTTTTTTCACATATGCACTTTTGTTTTTTTTAGTTTCACATACTAACATTCAAATGATTCGTTTCATGGCCATCGAGTTTCATTTAATAAAAAAAAAAAAAACACCAAAAACATAAAACTAGCTCGGTACACATTCAGCTCCTAATTTAAAACTTTTTAATTCTGGGATTTGTGCCTTTTTAAATAGCTGTAATTTCTCATTACATAAATTTAGTCAGAATTGTTCACAGCAATTGTTCCATAAATAACACACTGGCAGCGGTGTTGCTTGAGGTCATTTCTGTTTCAGTTCCTTGCCTTTGGAAAGTGGTTTCACTTTTATGTTTAAATAATAGGCCCTGTCCTAAAGTTTACAAATAGCATTTTGGTGGATGTTTCTATAAAAGGAAAACCACAGTATCATAAGTTTAATATATTTATGGCACCAGTGAGGATTACATCCTTTGGGGCAAAGTGTGTTCAGAACTACTCTGCTTCAGTTACACATAAGCAAAACTGTTAGTCAGTTTCTAGACACCAACACACCATCCAGCTTGTTCATGGATATTCACAGATCCAGCCTATTGCATGTGGGCCCGTTGCAATCATCACACAAGGGGGAAAAAATGTGTAATTAGTCTGAACTGGTGTTATTTCCTTTGACTTGATATCGAACAATGTGCTGTCTAACTTTACTTTCACTTTTGATTTTCGGGCTCCATTTCCCAAATTACTGTTCTCTAAACATGTTTTCATTCTCGTCTAAAAATATCCATGAGGAGTTTATGAAATGTTAAAGCTGTAGCATTGACTCCACGCTGAAAAGGCCATCTTGAGATCGCCCTGTTTGGAATTTAATACGGCAGTGCTATAAATTCCTAAGACATTGCAACATTGCTATATTGGTTGGGGATGAGGAAGTTGACCATTGCCCGTCTGAGCACACACCTGCAGATGGTCATGAGAGTGCTGCAGAAATGGAGTATTTGTGCTGTGGGCCTGTGCAGGTTCAGACAGGATGCAGCCCCTAGAAAGACAGTTTTAAGATGAGTGTGTCATTTAGCTGTGTGTATGGACGATTGTGTCTTTTAGTAATCATTGTTTTTAATTTGAATCAAATCAGTGCAGCTGACATTGTTAGCTTTGTCCCTGGTATAATGGTTTTGGATTCATACAAAGCTTAAAAGTATTAACATATTTAAGTCTAGTAGTATTTTTACAGTAGGCTCCTTTTTTTCTATACTTAATGCAGTTGGAGGTTACTTAGATTTACTTATAGTTTGGCTTTTACAGTTAATGTCCTTTTTTGAAACAAATATTCTTTTGTTCTTGAATTCAGTTATATTAAAATAAACAAACTCAAATCTGCATTTCAGAAGCCTGCATTTAGCCTCGCTGCAGAAAATACATTGATTCACAACACGCCCCACCCTCCTCTGCCAGCAGCAAAATTGAATAGCTTTTTTTTTTTTTTCAGCCGCAAATATCAGATTACCTTCCTTAAGTTACCATGACCTGAAATGAACCGGCCTGATTTTGAGTGCGCTGTTAAAACGACAGGTTTAACGCAGCTTGGCAGGAAATGTCGCATCTTGCAAGCACAAAGCCTTCACTGTTGCGCTGTTGGTGATGAGGAGATACTTGTTTTCATTCACTAATTGAGTGATGGCTTCCCTGAATGGAGCCTCCAGTGTTCAGCCTCTGTGAGAACATGCTAATGCAAATTGATGCAAATGATGTGGTGTTGTACATGCAAATTAGCCACGCGACTACCCTCTGGCTTTTGTTCTCCAGGGGACAGACGAACACTTGTGAGTATATGTTTGTGGAGGCTCATGTCTACCATTCTATGTTTGGGTGTATGTCTGGGGTGTTTGTGTGAAAACGACTACTTCCACAAGGCTACAAATGCAATCAATACGCCGTCTCCTATAAATTTGAAAGTCCTTGCTGGCTTCACTGCATGACTCACTTCTGGGAGAGAAAAACACTCCTACAGGGTCTTCGGATGCAGCCTCGGATTTCTGATCTCTTCCTCCTCAGAAACCCAAATATAGTTTGATTATTTTTAAGTCTTTCATCTTTATTTGACAGCAGGCAGAAACGGGTTCACAGAAAAGGCAAGTGGGCGGCAGTGAATTCTGTGCTACACTGTAAATCTCACAAGGGTAGAGCAAAAGTAGCTTTCACCTTAATTGAATGTAGCAGATACCCTAAAGTTAATAGAGAATGTAGGAAATCACTTTGTTTTCCAGGACGTATAGATGGCAGCTATTCCCTTGCAGCCAAATGAAATGTGTATCTACTGTACTTATTGGACTCTTTGCTGTACATTGCAACTATTCTCCTCATCTTTCATCCGTGTGCTGCTCTTTATCCCTCTCAGCCCTCCCTCTGTCTCAAGATGGAAAAACATAAAAGTATGTGCTTAATAGTGGAATCAGCTGTCCAGATTGTTATTTTATCCAAGTCAAACACAACAAGAACCGTATTTAGAGATGAGATATTTTTAGAAAGCGATTCCTTTTCATCAGTCCGGTGATTTGTAGGTTACAGTGAAAATGGCGGCACTGTTCTGTCTGGAGGGCGCTGTAAAATACGTCAATGAGATAAAAGTAGTTTTAAGTGTGTTGTGTTGACCTCTAGGGTCTGACATACGAGGGTGACAACTATTATTTTAAGTATCATTTTAATATGTTGATTGTTTTCCGTTCATTCATTTATCGTCTTATAAATGTTGAAAACGTGTCAAATGACGGTCACATTTTCTTAGAGCCCAAAGTGATATTCACATTATCAGCTTTGTCCGACAAATAATCCAAATCCCAAAATATTCAATTTACTGTGATAAACAGAGAAAAGCAGGAAATGCTCACACTTAATAATCTGGTACCAGCAAATGTGTAGTATTTTTGCTTGAAAAGCAAAAGCAAGAAAAAAAAGTTGCTTGTTTGTGAGCTTTGAAGTGGATGTCTCTAATTTTCCTGGTGTTGATGTGTTACTCCACATTGGCTGGATGGACTGACATTTAGATGGATCCCTTCTAGGCAACTTAGACAAGACATCCACTCTCTGAATATAAATTCACGACCATGTTTTTCACAACGCCCAAGAGCTTTTTCGCAGTGATTCCGGTAACTGCAGTTTTGTACATGGTAAACTGACTGAAGATAATGTTTTTCATATATATAGCTGTAGTCATTCAGGCAAACAGGGAGGGACAATCACATCACTGGCCTGATTTATTGTGGTTGTACATTAACAAACTCAATAAAGAACAATAACACAAAACACATGGTCAGCACCTGTACTTATTATCTCTCTGGTGGCCTAGATTAGGGAAGAAGTACTACTTGCGATCAGGTTGGGCATGTACTGAAACCTACAATTACTGCATGTTTTGCATTATTGATGCATTTCTCAGGTAGTGAAATTACTGTCAAGGTAATAGTTTCTTTCATTTATTATTTCAGTGAGCAGTGGCTGAGCAGGGCAAGCACACCTGTGATGTGTAATGTGTTTTTTCTTGGTGCGTCCACCCTCTTGAACCCCGGCCCTTGCCCTCTCACACACAAGCACATACCTCACCTACAGCCGTGACCTTTTAAAGGTGATAGTTAAGGTGTGTGCACACTAGAGTTGCATTGAGACTGCGAACAGCACTGCATCCAAAAGTGCAAGGGGCTGTTTTGGTGGGGGAGGTGCTACAGGCTCCAGTTATTTATTTATTTATTTTTTATAAATGACAAATTCATTTTGAGTAATACATGGATGAGTTAGGAGGCTTGTTAATGCCTATAATACTATGAGATAGGATTTGACGACTCTGTAAAGTCTACAGATACTTCCTCTGCAGTAGAGATAGCATAATACAACACATTGTACTCCAGTTGGTATGTGAATTTGAAGTGTTGATTTATTGATTTAGCGACAGAAAATTAATGCCCATTAACCAAAGCATCGCTGAAGACATTGACCAACCAATTGTAAGACTTTTCCTTTAATAGTAAGGATTTGGTACTTGGATAAAATAAATATTAAGTATCTTTGGGTCTGGATTTTGTTGACTTAATGTTGAATTGCTTGACAGATTAATCAATATCAAAATTAATGAAAATGTGATAATTTGCTGTCTCTAAAATTGGAGATGTAAGGCAGGTGATAAAATGATTTCACACATCATCTTTTTTGCCTAATTAAAAAAATGGCTTTGGCCACTTTTTAGACTGTTAAGGAAAGTGCTTATGGGAAAAGTCTCCCTTTAAAATCTGATATACTAACTGTTAGCTATTTAAGTTCTTGGAATTGTTTCCTTTTTTTTTAGTTTTCTGTGCCATCTGGCACTAGAAAAGGAAAAAATACGGCATGAAACATATTTACAATTATAAGTTTGTTGTTCTCTTTCCCTCCCCCTGTTGTGACTGCCTTGTTCTTCTTTATCACTTCTTCTGCTTTTGGTGACTCTTGGCGCAACCCCCCCCCCCCCCTCGCCACTGTCGGCTGTAGCTGTCGGGGAGGGGAGGGGGGTGGGCAATTGTCAGTCCATTCATAAACAGATGCTATCCATGGTGTGTGTGTGTGTGTGTGTGCACTCCAGGAGGGCCCCCTCCATTGCTCTGTTGTTGTTGAACCCAGAACCATCTGCTGAAGCACTTGATGGTTGGAAAGGAGAGGGGGGAGGTGTGGGAACAGAGGGAAGAGGGTGGTGAGTGAAGGTGGCAGCAAAAAAAAAGATCAAAGAGTGTGTGCATTTAAAGTTTAAATATTACACTATTTCATCTGTCATTTAAACACTTTGGCCAGAATAGATTAGTGGAGGGGGCAGGCATCCACAGGTTGGCTTCAAGGTTCGATGGCTCAGTAAATGCAACAGGTGTTTGATAATTTGATTATACAGTCTCCCCTTTGTTGCCCTGTGTGAGTGTGAGTGAGTAATCAGCATTGTTGTCTTGGACTCCGATAAAATAAAGTGTAAAGTCTGTTTCATTCCCACCAGAGTGGGCTCTCCTCTGAAGTTACGCTGCCGTCGACTCCACTCGGTGTGTTGAGGAGCCATACTCTCATGCAAAAAAAAAAAAGAAAAAAGAGGCAGCATACTGGCTGGTTGCGGTTGTGTTTATTTCTGCTGACAAATTTGATCACGATCCATTATGGAGATTTTCTCTCTCAAAGATGTCCCATGAACAGAGCACCAGCTCTGATTACTGCTCCTTGTAAGATCTGTTTTTTTATTGTGAAAAATGCAAATTGTTCAACACCTCTGTAAATGCACCAGTCTTGAGGGATTTTTCAACTGTTTTTCTCCTGGCTTAATGATACATTGTCCATTACATTTAGCTGACGTTAATGAGTTGATACATTATAAAGGGGATGCCGCTACCTGTTTCACATTTTTCTGCCTTTTTCAAGCACAGTAGAGCACAGAAACAACATTTAAATATTTTCTGCCACTGTGCAATTATCAAAGTAAATGGACCAAATGTGGCCAATTGATTACATTAAATGTTGCAGCCATGGCGTCTGTCTGAGTTGGTTCAGCATCTCTGCACGTCTGTCTGTTTATAGCTAAGGTAAGTGCTGCGCTGTAATCCCATTATCGGATTAGACTGCAGCCTGCAGCTTTCTCCTGCAGGCTAAATGGCACACCCACCGGGCCCGGTGCAGCTCAACTTAACACTCGCTGAGGGAGAAGCCACAGCCTGATTACAAACCAATAGGACACTAATAGGAAGAGCTTATTTCTTTTTGGCTGCCAAAAACAGTGATATTGTAATTAGCAAAGACTAGTGAAAATGTGTAATGTCAAATGTTAAAGCATCACTTTTTGAATTTTATAGCCAGATGTTTTTATCCTGTTTCATGTTGTGCCAGACAGTATAAACTGGTGTAATAGTACTAGTATCACTTTCAGGAAAAGTAATAAGTGAAATATATGTAACACCGCTCCATCCTTTAAAAAAAAAAAAAAAAAAATCATAGCATGGTCGAAGCACCACAGACCTTAAAGAAGAAAGAAACAATGATCATTTTAATTTTAGGTTAATTTTTTAAAATATTTTTCGATTTAATCAGTTAATGATTTTATCTATAAAACCATCAAGCCATCTCAGATGTTCAGTAACAGGGTTTACGTTCATGGGGCTTTGTATTAAGCACTTCTGTGCTCAGCTTAAACTCATTTATCTCATACTATTAAACATCACTTTGAGACACACACCAGGGCTCTGTATTGTCCTTATGAGTAAATAATGTTTGCTTGAGGATAAAAATAACTATCCAGGGATGGTTTGTGGATTTGTCTGTACAACATGAATGATCTCACCTGCTGTTCTGATTTTATGTTCTTATTACTCTCGGACTTTGGATGGCTACTTATCTCAGTGTGTCAGCTTGTAACTAAAATCACTCCCTAAGCACAAGTTCATAGTTTTTTTGTGGTGAAGGTGCATCAGCAATGCACACTATAAGTAATTGTATTTCCTCCTGTTTTCCTCAGGGAACACACCCATAGAGGGAAGAACAGTGGATGGAAGAGAGAGAGAGACGGAGAGTGTGACGAGGAAGGAGGATAAGAAGATACAGGTCTGGTCAAAAGGTGAGAGGAGACATCATGGCTTCTTCATGGAGCTGTGATACCGTTGTGTTTGTGTTCTGGGCACAAGTAGCTAGCTGTTTCTATGTGAGTAGTCAAATTCATGTTGGTCTAGCAGCATCTGCTGCTTCTAGGACGCCAACCTCTGTTCACCTTACACAGAGTTATACATCTATAATGAATGATGTGCTGCTAAAACCGTAAGGTCCATTTCTCTTAGTGCTTAGATCAGCCCATTTTGCATCTGCAATACTAAATGCATTGCATATCAACAAAGTTGTACTCTAGATCATAAAAGAAGGCTCACTACAGGTTTTAAATAATTTTACCACCATCAGTGCTGCAGTTTGTGTCGAGACATGATTCTGGCAATACTTTATAAATATTGGGCCAGTATAAGATGGCAAAGCATGATGAACTCCCAGAAGACTTCAGAGAATCTGTTTACTGCTTGGCTCACATCAGCTACTGTTGTCTAATTTTAAACTACTTGTCAATTTCAGCTACGAAGCCTTCATATTAAGATGTTTGTTTTTCCGACATTTTTTCTTCCTTGCATGGTCGATGTTCTGTCTCTCTCTCTCAGTAGTGGAGTGTGCTTTGCTCTTATAACAACGCCGGTGTTCTTTGCCATGTGACGTAGGAGTGTTTTCCATTTGAATTGCCGTTACAGTTTCCATTGAGTCCTGTTTGTAGGAGCCTTCTACTGTTACAGCTGAAACTGCTGTCATGACTAGTGTGGGCAGGAAGTCTGATAGCGTCTATCTCTGACCTTGAGTGCGTCTTTATGTTTCAATTGCTCTCGCTGTCTCTCGCTTTTGTTTTCGCTCCTCTCCACCTCCATCTTGCTGTGTCTCTAGTCTCACCCTTTTACTATATTGTGAGATTTGGTGATGTATCCCAGTACAGATGAGTAGTTCAGAACTTAAAGCTGTTTATACTCACATGAGACGCTGAGGCGCGGGCCTCTACAGATAGCGTGTGAGCTGCACACAAGTGTTTATGTTCGTTACAGTTTTCTCTGAAATGCCAGGGGTGCATACAAACAAAATCTTCTCTGTATGATGAAGAAAGTAAGTGTTACTGGATAAACATAGATAAAATTACTACATGTGCTGCCCCCTTGTTGTTGCTGAGGAAGATTTTATCTGCTTAAAACGACAAAGGTGACACAAGAGAAGCATTGCATTATCAATCTATGAACTTTTGTTTGTGAACTAGTGATGTTTTTTTGTGAAATAAGCCACACACACAAAAACTTTTATTACAACTATGTACAAAAGAACAGCTGGCTCTGTTTTATTCATTTTGGAAATCTGGTGCCTGCAGCCTGGTGTATATGTAACATTTTTTTCCCTTGCAGGGGAATTTTACTTCCCAAAATATGCAAAACCCCTTCTACCACAATATGGTAATGAGTACGTTTTCCTAATCCTGCTCTTGAGAAGAGAGATTTGGGGATATTTCATCACAATAGTCTAATGCCTTTTAAGGAGGGAATTTATAGATATATCACAGGCACTCACGGTCAGGATTTGTCATCCATCTTGCTTGAACAGTTTTAACATCCTGTACTGTGTGGAAGACTTAGTGCTTTAAACATTTTCAAACATTTCTGTAGCTTTAACATACTGTCCAATCACATTGTAAATACAGAAACGTTTATTAACACTTTTTTGTATTGTTTGCACAAATGTAAAAAAAAAAAATAAAAAAAATAAGACAAGATACAGATTAGAGGCATTGGAGATGAGTCCCTTACAGAGGGTGAAAGACTGCCGGGTGGTGTCTTGGTGGACAATGGTCCAGAAAGTGATGGAAAGACATTGGATTGTCCAGGGTGCAGATCTTCAGTGATGACCTGTGAACTTGATCCCACATCCTTTAATAAAGAAAGTTTATGATTATAATGAGGCTGCCCCATAAAACAAATCACCATATGATAAGGCAAACAAAGCACACTGCCTGATGAAATATAGTCATTAAGTCATATCCGGAAAAGAGAGAATATTGAATCAACACTGACTTGTTATCTGCCAAAGTAGCAGCATAGAGTATATAGATGTGGTGTAAGCTTAAAGCACTTTCACAACCCTCAGTGCTGCAGTTTAGTGGAGAGACATGAATCTGGCCCTACATGACAGGATTGGCAAAGTATGAAACAGAAAACTATGCTCGACTCCCTGAAGACTTATGAAAATCCACTCACTGCTGCACTCAAACCAGCAACTAGAAAAGAAAAAACAACACTCCCATTGACTGATTTGAAACTATTTATAGCGTAGATAAAAGTTCCTGAGCATGCCTAGTAGCAACCATTACTAACCTGGGCGTGAGTGGACAGGTGACTGTAAAATACAATGGATGACTGAATTATGAGCAAACTTGCCAATATATCTTAAGCAAAAACTTTGTTTGTGTACATTGCCCTTGGTTTGAGTTGGGTGTGTGTGGGTGCCCCTCCAAACCCCTCCCAAAGTTGACGTGTCAGCGGTGGACCAAGTGACAAGTGCGCTTATCTGCCTCTGCACACACTGCACATGCAATCTCATGTACTCCACACTGTTTGCATGCACCTGCACTCCAGTAAATGTCTTTAACGCTTCCTCATGCTCTTCAGTCTTTCATGTTAGCTTCAGGGCAAGTTTAAGCAGGAGAGGTGAAGGCTTCTTACAATGATGCCATCTTGCATGGCCCTGACAGCAGGATTTTCCATAACCCTTTATTTTTGGTAATTTCAGCACACTTTACAAAAGTGAAAAATTTTGAAAAATGTTACAACAGAAAGAAAATTTTGTTATGTCCTCCAATGACACTCTACGATTGAACTTTTAAATTTCTAAGTATTTCAATGAGTGCCCTATAAAGGGTAAACAAGAGTTTAATCAATGAATCAATCTTTGGTGTATCTATAATAATGTACTGCAAATGTATGGATTTAGTGCATTCAGTGTAAAGAGGCAGCAATGCAAGCCCTCAAAATTAAACGTGTCTGTGAGTATGAGGAATGTTGCTTGTGTGTGCTTGTGTCGGAGCTGGAGCAGATTTATGAACACAGTGCTACGCAAGTAGAGTCAGAGGATGAGGAAACATGTCCATGTGTGAGGAATGTTTGCTTCAACACGACTTTGGTCAGATAAGCTGTACTTTTTCAATTACAATTCAAGTGTGCATTTTCTCTAACATAAAATGGAAGTGCAGTGAGTGCACTAATGCTTGTGCTGCATTTGAAGTGACTTGAAGGACTAATGGTATGGCCACATCCATATCATAGCACATATCCATGCTTTTTATACCTGTTGTACCGCCCACTCTTACTGTAACCATTTTTTTTTTCATATTTAACCTTGAGTTTTGCTGCTGAGGCCCTGATATCTTTTACTGACATGCAAATGATGTTAAAGAATATGTCAGCTTTTGGCAACAAAGCACAACGCTTCAAATAGATTTTGCAGTTGCGTAGCAACAGCAGGACATGTGAAAAGTGCCTTTAACTAAAAGCAATGTTCAATTGACAGTCACTGCAAATAGTGTCAGTGCAAAGCTTGTAAACCTCATTGTTTTTACATCTATAGGGTGTCTCAGGTAATTGTTTGGTATCACTCTCTAAACCTAAATTATTTGTAACTGGCAGTCAAGCTGCCTCTGAATCTAAAACATGCAAGATCTTGTTTTCTCATCTTAAATAATACAGCTTTGCTTGTATGTTTACTGCTGCTTGAATTTATTTATTATACTTGATTAATATCAGCCCACCTGCTATTATTGGTAAAAAAGTTCCCCAAATGCTCAGAACCCTCAGATAGCTTCAAATGACCATACAAATATATCCATATTTATTCCAGGCTTTGTCTTTTGTGACCAAACACAGACAAAAACAAACTTTCATGTGTTCAGATTTACTTTGGTTTAGATCCACCTCTGTTCTGCTCCTACTCTCCAGGTTAGTTTATGTAACAGGTAAGGTAGAAAAACAAGGCCAAAACACATTACTGGTTAATTCTATTGATCCTTTTCCACTATTCCAGGTTTCAGCACGTTGGGTGCCTTGCCTCTTTTACACTCTTGAGTTTCTGTGCTTCTTGCTCTGTCTTTTAAATGGAGTAGACATTGTACTGGGTTCATGTGCCGCTGACTTCAGGAAGTTGACCTCTTTGCTTTTTATACATGTTAGAAGCTGCAGCTGCATTCCTTTCACATAAACTTCAATGAGAGGCTCTTTGTCCCTCCTCTCTTACATTCCACTTCTCTCTTCCCTCCCCCTTACCTTGGTATCATCTGTTTTTTCTTATTCTGTTTGTCACATTTCTCGTTCTTTCTCTCTCCCTCAGCCGCACTCTCTCTGTTTGTCTTGTCCCTATATTCCCTCTCCCCCCCAACCCGCTCTGTCTGTCTGTAAGATGATAGCAGCAGTCGAGCCGCTGCCAACTCCAGGGGCCCTCATGAAAGCCGTTCTCAGATGGAAGCGGGGGGGAAAGAGGAACAAACTGTACTCTATGTACTGAGCAGTGGCAAAAGAACATGCTTATCCACGCAAGGGTTGAAAGTTTTCAAATAGTCATTCATTAAAAATAGCAATGTATGAATACCTGATACGCCAGACCTGCAACTTATAATTTAGTTATTACATCAGGTTGCTTATTCTATCCATAACCTAAAGGTTTTGAGTCTACTATTATACAACACAAAGAAAAAAACCAAAAGCTAAAACCAGCAAATGTGAGGCATTTTTGTCGAATTAGTTGATTATTTTTTGTTGATGGACTAATTCAATAATTGAAAGGAAAAGCCATATATATCAATCACCAACTTCTCTGGGCACAAGCTCATCTGAGGCGCAAAGGGAAAAAGTCTGCTGTGTTCTGAGGAGCACACCTCTCAGACCGTCTTTGGAGATCATCAGTGTTGTGTTGTCATGTTAAAGCTAAAAGGCGCATACAGGTTTTCTGCCTTCCAGATGACATCTTTTTCTGGGACATACCTGTTTACTCCAGCAAGACCGTGTCAATTCACATTCTGCACAGTGTCCTGTCTGCAGTCCAGACTTGTCTCCCATTGAAAGCTTGTGGTAGATTACGAAGTGCAAAATACAGCAATGGAGACCCTGTACTTTTGAGCAAATGATCTTGAAATGTTGTATATCAAGCAAGAATGGGAAAGAATTTCACTTTCAAAACTTCAACAGTTCCTAAAACTTGCTGAGTGCTGTTAAAAGGAAAGGTGATGTGCCAAACATGCCTCAGTACTAACTTTTTTGGAATGTGCTGTAGGCATCAATATCAGAATCAAATTGTGCATATCTACAAAAAAACCCTTTATACTGTATTCAGCTATTTGTCAGTGCTTTGTTTTTATGTATGTGTTGAACACCCTTCTACATTGCTTTGATTTGCACTGCCTTAAAAGGATAAGTGGTTTTCCCCGGGTAGCCACTTTGAATCGGATGCTTTAGGGTTGACAGAGGTCTTTCCATGTAGGAAGGTTGAGTCAAGATCCAGGGAAGTAAACAACTCCCTTTGCTGGAAGGGGCCTTCCATTTTAGTGCAGTGGCTGCCAGAGGGAGCAGGTCAATTTGACAGCTCCACCTTTCTGCTCTGCTTTTTTTTTTCTTGTCTTTTAAATAGTGCATTTCTGTAAAATACTTTTGGGCCACTTCCTCTGGAGAATATTTTGTAATGATGATATCATTGTGCTGTCTGATTTTTTTTTTTTTTGATTGGTTCCAGAGGGCGACTGAGCAGCTTCTGGCAGACTTTATGTTTAGATGCTGGCTGTGTGCCCAGGTTTGACTAGCAAGATGTGAGTTAGCAAAGGTGGAGCTTAGCCTCAGATATGTGCATCTGGTCAGTATGTAGGGTTAGATAGCACACAGCAACGTTGCTATGTGTCTTGTGTGCATGAAAGAAACTTTATCCCTCATATAAGTTACAGTAGTTTGATTATTTTCTCTTGTTTGAATGAGGTTATTCTTACTACAGTAAACATTGAATGTCACAGTCAATAAAACTTGTAACACATGCTCCAAAGTTGCAACAGATGCATGCTTCATGCTTGCATCTGCACACTTGCTCATTGTCCACACATGGGTTTGTTTGTTCTCTTATCGTGTTGGCTGGTGAACAGAGTGGTTGTTATTTGAACTGGAGGTTTATAAATAGACCTGTGTACTGCTGCAGCAGGCAGAGAGCTACTTGCTAACCTGCACTAAGAAAAGGTCAGGAGACACGCACGCACGCACGCACGCACGCACGCACGCACGCACGCACACACACACACACACACACACACACACACACACACACACACACACACACACACACACACACACTGTACTTCTCGCTGTCAGATGCACTGGTCCACTTTTACTGAAGGGTGTCTGTGTCCCTCTCCTCTGTTGATCTGTGTCTTTGTCCTCCTCCTCATCCTATTGTTTTTACCTCCGTCTCCCATTGTGTCTTGCTGTCTTTGTCCTCTTACTACTTCCCTTTCTCTGCTTGAGGATAAGAGGTTTTGCTCGCCATGGCGTCCTAGGGCAGTGCTGCCAGCTTTAAGCTTGTTGTATAACCCTAATCTAGTCTAGCCCATACACATTCATCCCCCTTCAAGGTGTGTGGTGGTCAGTCTCCCTATCTTTTTGTTCTCTTTATTTTTCTAACTAACCTGACTGACTCACATACTTGTCTCCCACTTGCAGCATAAGCAGGGGCAAGGAGAGAGTAGAAAGAGAACAGAGGGAGCAGATAAGGGTTTGTTCACTAGGTCAAAAAGGCTCCTAATTAATTTCCATAACATCATCGCTGTAGCTCTACTGTAGTCTCCATTGGAGCTGACCTGCACTTCATCTTGATATGTAATTGTGATCAGTGATCAGCTTCAGTTGTTTGTCTAGGGTGGGACGAGTGGCGATTGTTCGTGGTGAAGACAATATTACGCAATACAATTTTCTCTTTCACTAAAGCTAGACACAGTCCCACTGCAAAGCTGTTGGTAGTGATCATCGCTCAGTCACAATGAGTGCACAACAGCGGGGCAATTTTCATAGCCTGACAAGTCAAACCTTCCATTGTTGCTCTGTCATAAATGACTGTGGGATGTTTTATACATTCTAATTTTTTTTCATGTAGTTTTGATGAGGATTGGTGATGATTGTCTTTGACAATACTGATGTGTATGCAATGTTTTGAACTCACCATTTTTTTTTATCTCTTTTTGTCTTTGTCTGCAGTGCCAGAGCATACCAAGTCAAGGCAGAGTCCTAAATCTAAACCACATCCCCCCTTCCCCCTCCCCACACATACACCTACACACGCACACAAACCCACACACACACAAACACACACACAAACGCTCACACATACAGTCCTCAGCAATGCCAAGGGGGCCTGATCAGCCTGCTGCCCGCTCTGACAAGCCCTGCCTCTTCACCTCAGACCCTTGAGGCTGCGCCCTCTGAGCTTTGAACTTTGACCTCCCCTTCGTCGACCTGGGAACCAGAGGTCACCTGTTCTCCACTCAACCCGGGGACGCCGTCCTGCCCATCCAGGAGCCACATCCACGAGCCCCACTCACAGGTAAACTATGGAAAGGAAGACAAGAGCCTAAGCAAACAGCAGTGGATTACATTCCATTAGATCTGTCTGTTTCCTCAAACACATACAGGGACAGGTGCCCACACAAGCAACACTGTCTGCCCGTAATCGCATTCTTGGATGAGCAAGAAAACAATTACATTTAAATGGCAATGTTAAAATGTGGGCGTGTTCTTGCTCCTAGCTACTGATAGGTTTCTACTTGTGCTTCTCTCCTGAATAGTTGGAAACGTACTTATTGAGTCAGAAAACGTAACCAGTTTTCAATTTGCATAACAACACAATAAATTCTGAGTGGAGGCCGCTCTAAATGGCATCCTAAACATGATTCACTTGGCCTTTGAATTAAAATTGCACATTTAAAAAAATCATATTTTTTGGCAATATTGTCTTTAAAAAAAACAGTTTCTAATTTCCTGAGGTTTTTGTACAAACTTGTACAAAATTTGCAATATTCAACAAAGTGAAAGAGGATGACTTGTTGGTGTAATGTCATACTGTTGCGCTAAAAGTGAGTAAAACAGAATGAGAATAAGCACCAACTTCAACTCAGACAAATCACTGGTAACTTATTTTCTATATTATAATCTGGATAACAAATTATAACTACTAATATAGGTTCAGCAACTAGCAGGGTCTGTCCACTAATGCTTTTCTACTTGCAAGCCCTTCTTACTTTAACACTCTTGGTTTCCTTTCTGTTTTGCTTGATTCCTATTGAATGTCCTATTTGTCCCAACTATTTCTAGCATCACCCCACTGTGTTTGTTTTCTGGCTCTATCTCTAACTCCCTCTAAGTCTGTTTGACAGTCTTTCCTCTCTCTCTCTGTTTCCAGGCATGGCTCCCATACGGGATTCCGTCAGCCACTCCCCTAATCAAACAGGTGACTACACATTGCCTTCTTTCTTCCCTGTTCTTCTGCGTTTCATTCTTCCTCCCAATGCCTTACTTTGGCTCTCTGCTTTGTGATCAACAGACTAGGTAGACCCAGTCTGACCTGACCTTTACAGATGATGCATTTTATTCATGGAATATCAGAGATGCAGATAGAGATGAATGAATGAGTGAGTGAGAAAGTGGGTGTTAGAGGGTGCAAGAGCAGACTTGGCAGGCAAACACGGTGAGCACCACAGAGAGCTGGCAACCCATTTATGCAAAAGCTTGCTAGCTTGCTTTGAAAGCAAGAGACACTGTGAGTGAGAATGACCCAAGGATGGGCAACCAATTGGTCAAGAGATTCATAGTTGGTCTCCAGAGATAGCTGGTGAAGAAACCGGCAAAAGAAAAGAAGTAAGCGGTCAATGTCATGATTGAAAGATTATGAGGTATGAATTGTCAAAAGATAACATTCAAATAATAACACAGCGCTGTGCTACCCTATGATGCCCTCTGTATCTTCAAATGGCGGGTTAGGGAAGCGATTTAAAAGCCTAGCTCCATTGTTCAGCTTATTACTAAACTGCGAAACTCCTGCAATGCTCTTTTTGCCTTCTGTTACTACTGTTGTTTGTTCATAAACCACAACAAACAAGTGTGAAAGTCAGTTCTTGCTGTCTTTTTGAGATGCACTCCTTTGCCTGAAAATCTATTCAGTCCTCATAGTGTCTCATATCACTTCCTCTAAAAACACTGAAAAATGTCTGCTTAGATAAATGTTACTGAGTCAGCTTTTGGTAAACTTAGCTAATCTTGTCAACACCTATTCAAGGTTCTTTCACAATGACCTACTTCACTGACTACTTTGCTACAACACTGCCTTCACATTGAAAGACTTTTATTGTGATTAAGTACCTTAATGCATTCATTTGCATACCACAGGAAATGAATGGGGGCTCCCTCTGCAAGAATGCTGTTGGATTGACTAAGACTGCTACCAAATGCTGATAAATAAGGCAATTATGCACTGAGTTGCTGTAGCAATGAAAATTCAGACACTCTTCATTGTGCCTGAGTGTGTGCACAATGGCAGTGAAAGCAAAATCAGATCACAGGTGGTCTTTGGAGTGTAATTTTGTAGACATGCCAGGTCTGAATGCAGATGATCTCAGACAAGATATTTATATATAGAAAAAATAGTGACGTTTGAACCAAGTCTGAATCTTTTCAGTTGCCGCCACCATATCTGCTTTGCCACCTCCTCCCCTCACTCCCTCCATCCTCCCTCCTTCCCTTTTTTCACACTCAATTGCCATCTCCCCTATGCCCCCTGTCTCTCCTCTACTGCTGATGGTCATCCTCCGCCTCCCTGAATCCTAGTTTATAGCTTTGGCATGCTTTTGGGTCCTGCTGTGGTGACAAAATGGTGGCAGCTGTGTCCAGGCTCAGGCCTGGCGCTGATCTCATCCAGAACAGTTGGGCAGCTGAGGGTTGGAAGGAATAGAAAAATATCGAAGCAGCGAATGAGGGAAATTTAAACCACATCTGTTGCTTTATTTAATATAGCACATCTTGTGTCCTGTAATTATATGATGACGTAACAGCACCTTTGCTAAATGCTTCAGTAAATCAACTCAGTTTTTCTAAAATTTGAAGCTCCAGTCTAACCGTATCCTCTGCAATGTCCATCCTTCTCTCACCAGGTCTGGAGCACCCTGGCTTGGACTCGCAGTATGAGCCTTCCCCCTGGTCATCTGGCTCTCCCTGCAGCAGTGACAGCAACAGCAACTGGGGCAAAGTCCTAGTGGACGGAAGCACTGACAAACCTAACAACCCTTCTTCAACCAACTCTTCCGTTTGGCCTCCTTCCTCCTCTTCATTCTCTTGCTCCTCATCTTCTTCCTCTTCTGGCTGTGGGTCAGGATCAGACCCCGAGTTGGCATCAGAATGCATGGACGCAGACTCTAGCTCCTCGATCGGCTCAGAGAAAAACCTCGCCGCTGTGACAACAGTGATGATGATGTCAGCAAATGCTTCTTCCTCTGTGTCTTCTACGGCTTCTTCCCCTTCCTCCTCCTCCTCCTTGGTGACTTCCGCCATGATGGTCGGCGTTTCAGTGAATGGAGACAGCAACGGAAACAGTCGTCAGGTAATTGGTGGAGGGATGGGAACCATCTGCGGTGCAAATAATGGAAATAATAACATCACCGGGCCCTCCCACTACTCTGTGGCAGGGTCCAGCAGTATTGGCAGCAATAACATGGGTAACCACAACAACAAGCCCGTCAATAACAGTGGTGTATGGGGCACCCAGTCAGGCAGCAACATGATCACCACCGGTGGAAGCACCCCCTGCATCAATGGAGGGTTAAACCCAAACACTTTAAACCCAAATGCCAACCATGGTGCCTGGCCGCAGAATCCAACCCCAACCCCAACCCCAAGCCCAGCGTCCCAGGGCCAGCGTCCTCCACAGGCTCAGGGGATGAGTTCCAAACTGGGTCTAGCTCCCCAACAGGGCCCCATGCTGGGCTGGGGTAGCATGGCAGCTCCAAACAACAGCAGTATGATGGAAGACACTGAGGTGAATAATGGTACAGCAAGCAGCAACAGTGGAAATGGTGGCCTCCAGCCTACCAACCTTAACACTGAATCCAATGGACCAAATAACACTATTATGATGAATACTACTACTACTACTACTAATGCCACAATGACCTCTAGTCCACCAAACTCTACCGCCTCACCCCAACTCAGCGGGGATTGTTCCTGGGGCTCTATTGGAGGAGGGAATGGGGGTCCGCTGGCCAATGGAAACCCCTCATCATCCCCCCAGCACCCCCAAGGAGAGCTGGCGGGTCCTGGGGCCTTCGGTACGCCTTGGGGCGCAACTACCTACCCTGGAGACAAGGGCCACCCAAATGCAGACACTGTGAACCCCCAAAACCCTGCCTTAATGCAGGCTGGGAACCCCCAAATCTCCTCTACTGCTGCTTACAAGAGTAATAATAACCACAATAACACTGGGGCCCCACGCTGGGACCAGGGGCCCACCAATAACCCAAACCAGCCCCAGAGTAACCTGTCCTGGGGTATGGGCTCAAATCAAATCCCATGCTCTGCAGGCCAAACACCAGGAAATGGCAACCAAACTACGATGGGCCCTCCAGCAGGGATACCTCGCCCCTGGGGGAGCAGCGCATCTTCTTCTTCCTCGTCCTCATCGTCCTCTTCCACATCTAACAACAAGATCTCAAATGGAGAATGGGGATCAACAACAACTGGTAACAACCATTCAGATGCTGGGAGTCATAAAGGAAGCTCTGCCAACAATGGCTGGAAGAGCCTGGAGGATGACGCCATGGGCATGGGAGGTGGAGGTGGTAGTGGTGGAAGCCATGGCTTGGGGAGTGTCACTGGAGGCTGGGGTCGGTCTGGAGGAAGTGAGGGAAGCGGAGAGAGCTCCGGAGGCCGATCCAGCTCAGACAGAGACGTCAACCAGCCAAAAGGGGGGAACCGCAGAAAAGTTATCCCCCATTCTTCATCAGTACTGCCAGCTGTTTCCCGAGCAGATTTGGACCCAAGGGTTCTGTCCAACACTGGATGGGGACAGACGCCTATACGGCAGAACACCGCCTGGGATGTCACTTCTAACAATCAGCACCAGGTTCCCAGAGGAGATGAACGAAAGCAAAGCAGTGGAGGCTCTGGCTGGGGCACAGCAACACCGGCAGCTCCCTCCCAGACCTCTGGAGGTAGGATTATAATATGTATGATATTTTAACGTCAAAAATATTAAATTTTAGAACATACATATCTTTTATAGAACACAAGTCAGCAATAATATATCTGCCTTTCATGTACTTTAAGGTTGGGGGGGTGGGCCGGCAAGCTCGGGCCCAGGTTCAGGAGGTTCTGGCTGGGGAGATCGACCAACCTCTGGGTGGGACAACAAAGTCCCAGCGAGTGGAGGAGGTGGACAGAGTGGCTGGGACGATGGATCCAGCTACAAGGGGGGCAGCAGCAGCAACAACACCAGTAACACCTGGAGCAATAACATTAACAAAGATGACAGGTAATTTATGTTTTGATCATTATAGAACTGCTGCCAGTCAATGTCACTCAGATGTCTTTTTTTTTACCCTGTAATTGTAATGTTATGTTTAACTTTTATTCATTTTTAAAGTATTTTTTCTGCTTTTTGCAACCATTATAGTCTACGTTCTGTTTCAATATTTTACTAATCACCTTCATTGCTTTCGTTTAGGTCCAATACGTGGACTAATGCACCCAAACCGCAGCAGGGCTGGGGTTCCAGTAGTGGAAATGGAAGTGAAGGCTGGGGTAATGGTGGAGATGGTACCAGACCAGGGGCTAGCAACCACTGGGGGGAGCCCCAAAAAGGTGCAGGCTCAGTGGGCTGGGACAGTGACAGCGACCGGTCTGGTTCTGGATGTTGGAGCGAGCCAAGCCGAACCAACACCAGCAGCAGCAACACCTGGGTAGGGAGTGGAGGATCAAATACTCCAGACCAGAGCACTCCAAACCCAGTTTCTAACTGGGGCGACTCAGTCTCCAAACCCAATCCTCAGAATAACAGCCAGGGCTGGGGTGAGCCAATGAAGAACAACCACGGAGCCCAGAACTGGGGTGAACCGAATCCCAAGCCTTCCAACGAGTGGGGAAAAGGTCCTGAATCCAACACGTCCAGAGGCAATCAAGCCCCTAACAAGCCCACAGGTAGTTAGCAGGATTATCCACCCTATCAGAAAACAAGTTTTGTTTCCTTTGTTTATGAGCAAGACTTTTATTTGAATGCTTATGTGTTTTAGTTTTGAGTAATGAATACCGTAGGGCACCAAAACTGATTCTAGCTGTTTTGACTCTCTATAGCAATATAGCAAGTGGGAGAACATACAATTGATGACTCACTTTTATTATGTTTTCTTCTGTCAGGCTGGCTGGGAGGCCCCATGCCCACAGTAGGTCAGAAGGAGGAAGTGGCAACTGGGTGGGAAGAGCCCTCTCCAGAGTCAATTCGTCGGAGGATGGAAATCGATGATGGGACAGCAGCTTGGGGAGACCCTGGTAAACAATCGGCCCACTATACAGTTCTTGAGACTTGCTGCAAAGCCGGAACAAAATCATATGAAATTCCAAGCTTCTCACTTTCAGGTGATAACGAAATGTGTACTTGAAACTTCTTTCCAGGTAAATACAGCGGTGGATCTGTCAACATGTGGAACAGGACTGGCCAGTCAGACCAGGAGGCCATGGGCCCATCCTCTCAGCACCAGTCTCACCAACCACACAGCTCGAAGCATCCTCCTCAGCCCATGCAGCCTAGTGCCCAGGAAAAAAGCTGCACTTCTGGTAAGTTGGAATATGTATGCATGCACTTCAGACAGAGGCTGGATGAAGATTAATTAACAAAGTTATGGCATACATAGGCTAAATACATAGTGAAAAACAGTTTCACCTGCCATACAATCTTTCACACAAGTTTGACTATGAAAACAAATAGAGATGAGTACAAATCTGGTGCACGTGCCCACACACCTCCAGCACGTGCATACATGCAAAAACAAAGGATGAGGATGATTCGAACACCACTGAGTCACACTTTCTCTCTTTATATAGTCCGCCAGATTGCAACAGAGCTTTCATTATTTACATGTTCCAGTGTTGTTTAGCCTGCAGGGATACTTTCAACATCACACGTCTGACAATATGTATTGACTCTGGGTTGCATTAACTCGCAGATTACGTTGTTTGTTTTTTATTTTGAGTTTTATATTGAAGTACATGCTAGGAATATGAGTTAGTATCTAAAATGGCACAGGCATGTAAGCACAAGCTTTCTGGTACAGTCTGTAAGCCTTACGAATAGATGAAAAGGTCCCACCCACCCTTTCTGTTTGAGATAGCTGAAATAAGGTCTTAAAAGGATTTAGACAATACATACACAAAACGTGTGGATGCACACACATTCACACATGTATTCAAAAGCATACACAATTTGCACAGAAGCATAGAGAGAAAACAAACACGTACAGCCATTCTTTCCCATCTCCCTACGGTGTTGTCTATGTTGAGGGCTTTTTGTAAAGCCGGTTGAGTCATCCCTTTGGAATGCTAAGAGCATCGATTTTTCTCTCTGCTCATTCGCCTTTTTTTTTTCCTCCTCCCTTTCTCTCTCACCCGCCAATTCTGCTCGCTGAAACACTGGCTTTTGTTGAGTTTGAGAGACAGAGAGAGAGAGAGCATGAGTGGTAGAGGAGGAGGTGGTCTGGTGACTTGGTAATAGGAATGGTTCCAATGTAAGATGGGAAAACTAAAAAGAGTAAGGCAGCTATTCTGTAGAAGAGGGCTGAGAAGGGGGAAAGAGGGGAGGGGCTGTTAGGGTTATTCAGGGTTGCTGTCTACCGAGCTAACTGGAGCAGCAAAATAGATGGCAAGGAAGGGTGGGGCTAACTATGCAGCTACTGTGATGAGAAAAATAATCAGGTGGTTGATTTTGGTTCGTTTTAGTTCATTTTGTTTTTATTTTTGTGAACGATAAAGTGCAGAAATCGACAAAAACAAAATTATGTGAGTGAAAGAAGAAGGTCGATATGTTCATAGATATGTAAATAAACACGTTATACCAATTTTAAAAAATTGAAAATGTTGATTCAGTCCTAAAAATGATCAATTTTTCAGTCTGCTCTTAAACGTGTATATAGCAACAAAAATCGACTTTAGTTTGTCAGGCATGTATTGTTTCTCATCCCCCTTGTTATTAAATCATTTTATGCACCTACATATATAGTGAAAGAGAGCAATAGATTTAGGCTAGATTTACAGCATGTGAAATGATGTGTGTTTCGCGTGCGTGTGTGTTTACATCAGATGCACCCCTGTTTGTTTGTGAGTGTAGCAAATATGCACATCTGCCTTATAACATGCATGTGTCAATTTGTGTATATGCATCTAGCACTGAATGTCTCTAAATGTTTATCTGTGTGTTTATGCGCACGTACTTGTGCGCGAGCATGCCCAGTCACATGAGGGACACTGGAGACTGAGGCACCCTATGATCTGTCCTATTTTTATGTGGAGGTATCCCTGGCATCTCCCCAAACTCCTGTTGAGGGAGAAAGCAGCAGGGTCTGGGTGGTCAGCTGTAACAGGAGCCTTTTGAGCTCATACTTACACTCACTTGGGCACACACAGTCTCACTTTTGAAAGCGTATGGGGGCCCGTGCACACATCTACACACCCACAGGAGTTAAAGTAAACAACACTTACATAAGCAAAGTGACGCGGGGTTCCCTAGGGACATGAGCAGGGCTCCCTCCTCGGAGCTCCATTCTCTGATTGCAGCAGAGAAAACAATGTAGACTTGCAGCATCATTGCGAATCTGAAAAATGCATGTAGGGCCTAAGAAAGATTGTTTGCATTTACATATTCAAATTAGGGGCACTGATGTCACCTTTTCCACATGATGCCACCCACTCTCCAGCTCTGAGTCCAAGTAAACCAGAAATGGCTATTCTGAATGAGGAGAGCTGTGATATGAGACAAAAATAAACAAATATCTTAATAAATTTTCACTTCCATATTACAGTACTTTGTGTAACTATATTGATATGGTGTCTAGTATGTACATTTGCCCTTAAGAAAAATAGCAGGTAAATTTAAAAGACCATTTCATTGTGTGAGGACATTGTGATGTTGTTGTTGCTGGTAGGTGTATGCTGTGCGTTTACGGCTTATTAGCAAGTGAACATGGTTACATCATGTGACTCTTCATGGTCTGATAAAAATGTACATATTCAAGACTGTGGAAATATAAAGATATGGGAAGTATTGAAATGATTTTGCCGCAGGGTTGCTAGAGTCTTAATATTATGATGGTCAATGAAATGAATGCAAAAAGCTTAGTTTAAGACAACACGTCATAAAATATATCCTCATTCTTATGTGTACTATTCTTATATTTCCTCCAGGTTGGGGTGAGCCTTACCCCCAGCAGAAGGAGTCCTCGACCTGGGGGGAGCCTGCCCCTGCTCCACCTGTGACAGTCGACAACGGGACGTCTGCCTGGGGGAAGCCAATGGACACCAGCTCCAGCTGGGATGAACCCAGCAGGGCTAGCAGAGACTCTGGCTCTAGTTGGGGTGGCCAGCATAAGTCAGGTAGGTGCACGCATGAACATAAATAGTCTGAAGAATGATAGCCTTAAAACTCGAAGCAGTCCTGGCTGATCTTGAACTCTATTGTTAGAAGAGAGAATTTCCCTGTAGAAAGTGCATGAAATGAGCAATAGAACCACCTACAATCACTTGTTGATATCCATTTTCTTTCCCTGATGTCCTTTTCAGCTCCAGGTCCCAAACCCATGGAGACATGGTGTGGTGAGGAGGTGTCCATGGGCAACAGCTGGGACCAGGAAGAGGAGGTGGAGATCGGCATGTGGAGCAACAGCCAACAGGACAACCGGTCCCATGACCAAAACACCTGGAACTACAAACATAAAGGCTCCTACAAGGTTTGTTCTACTTATTAATTCATCCCAAATATGTAAACATTGATCCCTGCTCTTCCAAACATCTGACATTTGAAAGAATATAGATATTTTTCAGAAATTAATGAATTTGATTCTGTAGAAACATATAAAAAGCAAAGTGTTAAAAAGGTAACTTGCAAATGCTTTAAGTGTCTTATGTTAATTTTATTTGTCTGCAATGTTTCAGATGAACAAACCAGTCAATAAACAGGATGAACCCTGGATGAAACCCTTCATCAACCAGTTCAACACCATGAACTTCTCTGTAAGTGCTATTTCCTGTTGTTTTGCTGCCGCATAAACGTCTTTGATGATTGAATGCAACATTTATGCTTTTCTCTATAATCCCATCTTTCCCCTTGCAGAGAGACTCTCCTGATGACTCCATGAAGACAGGAGCAGGGATGGTGCAGGACAAGCGTATGGACATGGGCAGTATGGGAGACTTCAATGGAGTGATGGGGAAGAACCCTGGGTCTCGACACCAGCTCCACAAGGAGTCTGCCATGGATCGCAGCCCTTACTATGACAAGGTATGCAAGAACATTGTTTCCCTGGTGTCTTGTGGGTGGGGGTAAAGGAAAGGCTGCAGGAACACATCTTGGGAATGCCGCAACCGAAACATTGTTGCATTGGTGTTTTACACACTGTTTAAAAATTACTAGATAGATGTTTTTTGGTCTCACCGCCATTGTGGTGATCATGAGGTAGATGCAGAGTAAAGTCTCTCATGGGTAATCTGCCTCTCGAACGTCTGGCTTGGTAGTGCTTTCTCAGCCCTGTAGTGCCCCATAGTGGTTGTTCTAACACACTGCATTTGATGTGTGGACTATCGAATGCAATCATTGATTTGATACTTGCTTTTTGCATGATTTTATATCTCATAATTATGAATTATTTATTGTCACTTATAGGCAGCAAAACTAAATGAAATATGCACACTTACATACATGCAGATACGCAATTCTAGTAACACTTTGTAGCTTTGCAACCATGCAGTATTGATTAATTCCGTTAAAAAGTTCAACAAAGCTGCTGTGGGGTTTTTTTTGGCTTGCTGCTTTTCCTTCTGCACTATAACGCTGCTAGTCTTTTATCCTTTTTTTCTATCTTCCTCACATCGATCCTCTGGTGCCAACTTCTTTTTCTACTACACTCTCCTCCTCTCCAGTGCTTACTGCTCTTCTTCTCATCCCATTTTACTCCTTTTACCTTTTGACCCTTTCCTGCACTGTTCTCTCTCTCTCTCTCTCTCTCCCAGTCTTACTTTCTCTTTCCCCCTCCTCCTCCCCTTCTTCTGCAAAATTAACTCTTTTCCTTCTTTTCTCCTTCCCTCTCTGCACTTCTCTGGCTGCTGATGTGCTTCCTGTCCCTCTGTGCTTGCCGTCCATCTGCTGTGCACCCGGCCTTGCTTCTGCAGCTGTCTGTTTCCCCCTCTGCTTACGATAGCCAAGCTTCTGATGAGCTCTCCTCCAATCAAAGCATGAGCTTTCCCCCTTCCAATTCTGCTCAGCCTGTCCCCTGTCTCGACTCTGGGCCGTCACCTGCCCACACTAGTCCTGGGGGCGCTCGGCAGGTGAGTGTGGAAGGATGAAGAGGATGTTGTCTTTCGGTCTTGACCCTTGGACCCCAAGACACTAACAATAAACTATTGCTCAATATTGAAAATATAGATGAAACAAGCCACATATTACATTAATGATATTCTAGGGGGTTACCTATCAAATGCCATTTCCCACAATTATGCAACATTTCGTTTGTGATTGTTCTCACCAGTGAGTTTACTTAACAGCCTGCGGTCACTAAGCCACTAACAGGTTTATGAGTTGATTGTTTCTGTCCAATTGGAAAATTACATTATGAATGGAAAAAAAACAACTTAAGTTTGTTTCAAGTTGTTTGACCAGTTGTTTGTGTCTTCCCTCCTCAGAATGTAAACCCTATGATGGGTGGCAGCAGCGTAGCACAGGGCCGAGGCGGCCCCCAGTCCCAGGTCCCCCCCCAACCCAACCTTCGTAACCAAGTGCCTCCACCCATCCTGCCCTCTCAGGTAGCGCACATACTGACACACAAAACATTATACATTTTCTATTTCATTCACACATCAGACATACTGCTCAATATGTTTTAGGCTACACAGTCGTGCAAGTCTGGTCTTGTCACATGTGCAGATCATTCAAATCATCATTTAAGCTGTATGGACAAGTCTTTTAATCCTACATAGTATCAGTAGTAGTACCAGTTACACAATATTTTGATTAAATTAGTTAATGAGCAAGTTCTGATTCGCAACTATTCTGGTCTTAAGCCATCAATGCATTATGCATTAATTTAGATATACATTTTACAATTGCAATTCCATTTTTGCAGACCCTTTTTCCCTCCCACTCTCTCATCCATCGTTTGTAATTGACACATAATTCATAGGAAAACTCGAGCAACATCATATGAACTTAAAACAAAATCTTGTTTGTGTACAGGTCCCTCCATCCCTGTATAAGTACCCAGGAGGTAACGGAGGTCTGAACCCTCTGTTTGGCCCCCAGCAGGTGGCTGTGCTCAACCAACTCTCCCAGCTCAATCAGCTCTCACAGCTCAACCAGATCAGCCAGTTACAGGTAGAGAGATGGAAACTTCTACTTAAACAACATTTTTTGTTTGGCTTTAGGTTTATGTACAGTGCTGAGCTTCTGATATTGAGTGAATTCTACTTACAAATGGCTAAATTTAATTTCTTGAGTACAGGAATAGAAAACATTTCATGCATGTTTTCAGTGAACTTTCTATAATTTTGATTTTAAGAATTCCCCCACTGTGTGATGAATAAAGATTTATTCTTATCTTAATGTTTCCCAGTATTATCAGACTGGCTTGTATATTACAACTCCATCAATTTGCCTACAAATATTATATTATGAAGTCTTATGCAGTAAATGTTTGCAAAACTTAATCTCAAAGATAGTAAAACAAGCTTACTTTTTTCTTTTTGTTTGTCTGTAGCGTCTTCTCCTCCAGCAGCAGCAGCAGCAGCAACAACAACAACAGCAGCAGCAGAAGGCTCAGAGCCAGAGAGTCATGCCTGTGGGACGACAGACTGAACAGGTGTGTGTGTGTGCTTAAATCCCTCCCAGACTAAGAGCTATGTGATGAAACAGCGTCTGTATGGTGTTGCTTCATTGCCTGGCTTCTCTAACCCTCAGACGCGTCCTATTGGCTCGTCTCCATCAATGATGCAGCCCCCACGGCACCTGGACCCCTCCCTGCTGAAACAGCCCCCACCCCTCAAACCGTACCTGGATAACTACTTGTCCCACAATACCCCTGATATGCAGAAGGAAGCTGCTGCTCTCGGATCCTTCGGCAACTTCCCTTTAAGTACGTTGGCTACTATTTGAGTAATTGTACAAATTTAAATCAGTATGTTCTCCCAAATTTGAATGATGATACATTTAGGATTTTTCCTATAACATGTATCTGAATATGTAAAATACCTTTTGTTTGGTCTATTTCTGTTAAATTTTATCATACATTTTAAAATAGAGTGACTAAGTTTCTTCTTTCTCTGCTGTTCCTCCATCTTTCCCATCAGGCTTGAACTCTAACCTGAATGTATCCCTGGACATGGGTGTTGGTGGTGGTAGTAGTGGTGGCGGAGCTGTGAGCTACAAAGAGCCGCCCCAGTCCAAACTGAAGAAACTTTGGGCTACTGACCCTCTGGAGCAGAACAGCAAACCTGGTAAAGAAGAGCCTGTTCTGTCACTGTACATGGTTGTTTATGCACTTGTGATTGTCTATATAACAGAAGCGATGATGTATGCCTAGGGTATGAAAAAAATTGTGATTTAAAAAAAAAATTCAGTTCCTTTTTTGGATCATTGCGTATAGTAGTGTAACCAGACCAGTGAGTTTTAGTCTGCGATTGTATCCTCATGTTTGAGTGCATTCATCCCACAGGTGCTATGTCGTCTGGGCTGCGTCTGGAGGACTCTCCCTTCTATGACTTCCTGTCTCCTGGCCCATCTCCCCTGAGTCCTCCCGGCCAATCAATGGGCTCTGTGGGCGATGGCTGGCCGCCCCGTGCCAACTCCCCCCCGCCCCATGGAAACACCGTCACCTGGCCCCCAGGTACACTTGCTTTCAAATGCACAAACATAACAAAATGTTTGCTCTGAAAACTGCTAATCTCTGTGTTGTGTGTGTGTGTGCGTGCGCAGAGTTCCGACCCGGGGAGCCTTGGAAAGGTTACCCAAACATTGACCCTGAGACTGACCCTTATGTGACCCCCGGCAGTGTCATCAACAACCTCTCCATCAACACCGTCCGCGACACAGACCACCTCAGGGACAGGAACAACGGTAGGACACACATTTTGACAGATGGTTTTGTATGTTTTACTAAAATAAATCTCTGATGTAGTATCTCACTTTTTATCTTTTATTAGCAATGAACAACGTCTAAAACTTTTAGGATATATGTCTTTGATTGTAAGACAACTACAGTCAGTTTTACTGGTTGAAATAACAGTTGTCACTGGCAGATTTGATCAGCTGTGAGGCACCTTCATTGCTCGGCCAAAGCTTATATTAAGCCTATTAGCTTATATTAATAGAAACATGATTTAGTAACCAAAAATCATGTTTTTCATAACCAAGAAATTCAGCAAGAAAGAATGTAGGCCGCATCCTGTTGTTGGAATGTTTCAGATTTACATAATATTACTGAACATTTCGTCTGTTGTGCTGCTACAGATCTCATCTCATCAGGTTGTAGCTGCAGATGATTAATATTATTTGAGCCACCATTTAGATTTGCAGTGTTTCTGCCCTCTGAGCCAAGAATTTCAGTTTAATCTTGAAGTTTTAGTTTTTAAGTATCAAGTTATGTTATAATTTCGTCACTAAAAAACTGAATAGATTTTAATAAGACATTTGAAACTCTTCAGTTTTGACGAGCAGATTTGATGCGAGATTCAGATTTGAGAAAATGCTACTGAAGTTACTCTCACAGACACTAACCCTTCTGTTTTTGTTTCCCAGGGCCATCCTCATCACTGAACACCACGATGCCTTCTAACAGTGCCTGGTCATCCATTCGTGCCTCCAGCCACAGCGGTTCCCTCACCAGTACAGCACAAAGCACTTCAGGTATGAGTTCCTGTTTGTGATTCAGCCTTTGCCGTCTCGTCCTCTTTCCTCCACCTCTCTCGCCAAATGATCTTTACATAGGCAGGATTTGTTTATATGTTGAGTATAAATAGTAACAACAGTAGAATAAAATTAAATTCCTGCTTCTGTCGGTAAATCTGTGATGTTTGAGCTGAGGATGTAAAAATGTTTCACTTTCCTCTCTCCTTGTAGCCAGACCCAGTGAGTCAAAGTGGTCTCCCGGCGGCGGTTCTGTGTCCAACTCCTCCCTGGCCCATGAGCTGTGGAAGGTCCCCCTGCCTCCCAAGGCGCTGTCTGTGGCGGCCCCCTCCCGACCACCACCCGGCCTCACCAGCCAGAAGCCCAGCTCTGCCTCCTCCGGCTGGGACGGCTCTGCCCTGAGGCTGGGGGGGTGGGGCTCTTCTGAGTCCCGATACACACCTGGTGAGAGCAGAGGGAGACACACGTGCACTATATGACCTTCAGTAATGTTCAGATAACTGATTTGTTCAGGTTTTTGTCATTATTCTTTCCATATTAGTGGATGTGAGGAAGAAACAGTCAATGGCAGAAAAGAGACTGTAAACTATTCTTTACGGCGAAATATAACAAAGGCCAACTCATCTTGTTCCAAACTATTAGGAGGTCATATTGTGTCAAAATATTATGTGGATCACAAGCATCAATGCTTTGCTCACACTTTGATTTTTATATTTTAAGTATGGGACTTATTTTATCCATGTTGTATTGCTTGGCCCCTCCAACCTGTACCCATTTAATTATCATTACCAGCTTATACTTTTATACTTAAAGGCTCATTATCTTAGCTGACTGTGATTCGACAATGTGTGTATTGGCAGGTTCCAGTTGGGGTGACAGCAGCAGCTCAGGGAGAACCCAATGGCTTGTTCTGAAAAATCTCACACCTCAGGTATTTGCATGCTTATATTCCTACCATTTAATCTGTTGTTTTTGTTGTTCTATGTAAAGTTGCAGGGGTAAAATCTTAAACTGATTTCATTTAAATTGTGGATTGTTTTCTTCATGCTGTGATCTATAGCTTCCATGCAACAGAGTTTTTATCTCAGTGGTCAGAGTTTTCTTGTTGAAGTCCATCCTGGGAGTCATAGTTAACTTCTACCTTGATGTTTTTATGTACACAAGCTTGTACCTTCAGCTTTTGGATCAAAGAATCACATGTTCTGTGACACATTTATGTTAATGTTTTGGCCTGATGATTCAGCCAGGAGAGTTTAATACCGAAAAAGTCAAAGAAAAAAAGTGAATGGGATTTTTCTTCTGGAACCAGCATTTCCCATCAAAGTGTCACGTGTTTTTGAGCAGGGTATTTGTCAGCAGTTGCTTAATGAATGTCCCTGTTTTACCCCGTCTGTCTATGTCTTGGTCTATTTGTCTCAGATTGACGGCTCTACCCTGAGGACCTTGTGCATGCAGCATGGCCCTCTGATCACATTCCACCTCAACCTGCCGCATGGTAACGCTGTGGTGTGCTACAGCTCCAAGGATGAGGCTGCCAAGGCCCAGAAGAGCCTGCACATGTAAGGACACACGTGCTCACACACCCACACCCACCAACTTTCCATTTCTGTATTAAAGCAGTCATCCTGTGTTTGACCCCGGCTCATTGTGGCACATTGACTGACGTGTTCGATACTTGCCTTTACAAAATGAAATTCATCAGTTGATGGCTGGAAAGATGAATGGAAGTCAGCCACTGTATTGTGGCTGTGTGATGCATTCAGTGTGTTTTCATGCACTAAGCTAACTGTGCTACAGTTGGCTATTACCTAGCTGAGTTCTTGAGTGTCACGTAAACAAGTCACAGCAGTCAGGCAGGAGATAATACAAATCTGATTTCTCCTGGAGATTGCTTGGCAATGTATACGGGTGAACAGGTTTTTTAAATTTTATTTATTTATTTTTACATGTGAGCATGTGCAAGATAACACTTTTGAATTGAAAAAAAAATTGATTTCCGTCAGTGACCCAACAGACACTGACTCATACCCTCTGTGTCTCTTGTGTCGCCCTCTGCAGGTGTGTTTTGGGGAACACTACTATTCTGGCTGAGTTTGCCAGCGAGGAGGAAATCAACCGTTTCTTTGCACAAGGGCAGTCATTGGCCACTCCCTCCTCTGGCTGGCAGGCTATTGGCTCTTCTCAGAGCAGAATGGATCAGTCTCACCCCTTTCCCAGCCGCGCTCCTGAACCCAACCAGTGGAACAGCAGCGACCTCCACAGCTCCTCCCTCTGGGGCGGGCCCAACTATTCCAGTAGCCTGTGGGGGAGCCCCAGTGGCACCGAGGCGGGGAGGATCAGCAGCCCTTCTCCAATCAGCTCCTTCCTCCCAGTGGATCACCTGACAGGAGGAGGGGACTCCATGTGAACCGCCTGCCAATCAATACAGGCTGGAGGAGGGGGTCAGTAGAGAATAATCAATCAGCAGAAGAAAATGAGAAAAAAAAAAGTAGTTATAAACGCAATGGCACTAGTTGGACTCTTTCTCACTTACAAGATATTCAACAAAACGGGGTCTCCCCTGTGGAAAACAAGTTACGTTTCTCTCTCTGCACATATGTCCACTTTGTTTTAGCCCAAAAACATATCAGTCGGAATACTTGAATCATGCAGGCCAATTCTATAATGTGAACGGATGGATATTTGCTTCCAGGTAGTGCTCTTTCAGACAGAAAAAAAGCTTCAATCGAGCTCATTATTATATATATATTTTTTGTTTCATTCGTCATGTTTATTTGAATTCCAATTCTTTTCATTTTTAACGTTTTCTTTTTGTTTTCTTTTTTTTTTTGCATTTGTTTGCTGACAATGTTGGAGTATGAGCTTTTTTAACTTTGCACTGAATGTGGTTTTTTCTCAGTATATATAATCTGCAATATAGAGGGAGCAGCCAGTTTTTCCAGTGTAGCTGTTTACTCATTGAGGTCCTTACCGTATGTGTGTATGCGTGTGCACGCGCACGTATGTGTGTGTGGAAGTACTTTTTGTGTGTGTGTGGGCGATTGCGTGTGCGACTGAGTATGTGTGCGCTCCTCTCTGCCTTGGCACGCCTACCTTACTGCGTTGTCGTGGAGTTCAAGATCAACAGATAGTTAAAGAAGAATTAAAGCTGACTTAGGAGGATTATCTGGTGATAGTAAAAGTGACATTAAAAAGTATTGCACCAATTTTGTTTTAAAACTAAAGAACGTTGAGCTCTGCAGTGCAAAGGACTGTAGCCGCAGCTGGGACTAGCAAGCCCCGCCCACCCTAATGTAGGAGGCGGGGCCTATCTAGCAAGCCCTCCCACTAGCCCCCCAGTGGGCAGAGGAGGGGAACAGCACTTTCAGAATAGGCTTTCAATGTTTTGGAGGTGCCACACTGCAACCTCTTGTTTACAAGACTTAGGAGGCGGAACGTGTGATCATTCTTCATTTTAAAGAGAAGATGGAATAAAATAGAAAATACTCAAAAAAAAAAATTTAAAAACTTAAAAAAAAACCTTTAAAAAATGTATAAAACAAATAGAAAAACAACAAAAAATATAAACTCTTATTGAGGATGAAGACGATGCTTTGTAACTCTGGGAATTCGGATCAGTGTTTTTGGCCATGGTGTTGGTTATTTGAACTATTCCTCTTTGTCTGCTAAATAACCAGCAATGGTTCTCAGGAAATCAAGCCAGTTTTCCCCCCCTTGTAGGTGAATTAAAAAAAAAAAACTACTACTCCTTGTAGGAAAGGAAAATCCAACTTCTAGCACTGAAAACTATGTATAGGTCTGTAAGTTTTTTTTCTCTGCCAAATAACTGCTTTAAGCTGGAGAAGCTCAACACACTGCTTTCAATATGCTGTCTTTTGAGGGAGGGGGGGGGTCCTAATGTGGGGAGGTGGAGGACGGGCTGTAGTAATCCCAACGCTCCCACTCTCCTCCTCTTCCTCCTCTCCTCCAGTCCTCCACTCCACTGATGTAAAAATCAAAAGTGGGGAGTGTTTATTGTGTGAGTGTGACTGTCAGTGGAAAAATGTTCTGTCTCGTCAGACTTATAAACCAAGAGAAAGGCGAATCCGTATCTATGCATACTGTAGCCTCTCACATGGCCTACCGAGAGGCGTTTTTTTTTTCTTTTCTTTTCCTCTTCCCGTGTCACAAAATGTTTTAAGTGTTTCATTAAGTACAACAAAAATGCGAAATATTACTTGCTTTTTTTTTTTTAATCACTCTCATTGCCACAAATGGTGTTTTGAAAAAAGGAAAGAAGAAAAACTTTAAAAATCTTGTTTTGGTTGAAGATACTATTTTAACAGTGCAAAAGTCGTCCACATTTCATTGCCTTGATCCTAATTGTGTCCGAAGATGCAACAACAAGTCAAGTGGCTTCTACCTGTTTACAAATAGAATATGATTGTATTGTTGTACTGTTTTCTTTTTTTTTTTTCCTTTGGGTGGGTGGGGTGGGTGGGGAGGGGTACTCATCTGAAGTTCCTGAGCTTATGAAACGTGTGTGTGTGTGTTTGAATGCTCTGTACCGGCAGATGTGAGTTCTACCGCTGGAGGGGGGGAAGATGTTGTGGGTGGGAAGGGGAGGGTGAGGGGGGGCGGTCGTGGTCGTGTGTGAGAACAGCGTGAATGTAAATCCACCAGTGGTGTTTATGTCGACAGAATCCACGTGTGAATAATGCGATTCACCTACCTACCAGTGATTGTTTAGTTACTATGATGCACAAAATCCGGAGAAAAACAAAAGCTTCAGAGAGTGTGTGAACGAGACGTCAGCATTAGAGAAGCCATGGACCTTAACTTCTTTTTTCTTCATTGTGTAATTATTCTGTGTTAAGCCTGTTTTTGTGTGTGCGTGCGTGTGCGTTCCCCTCCCCCCTCCGATTATAGGTTTTTATTTCAGAAGTACTCGAAACGTTGGCTTTAGTTGTGTTTTTAAGTTTAGCCGTGAATATTTAACAACTTCAAAGCATACGTAGTGAGACAGAACCTTGAGTATTAGCCAGACTTGACAGTGGTGTGTGCCAGTATTGAACTGCTCTCTACCAAATAATTCAAAAGATTAGTTTACTTAATTCCAGATCTCTTTTTGCTTAAACTATATATATAAATATATATCTCTTATTTGTATTTGTTTTTGTCTTGTTTAACAAATGTTATCCAGTGGAACATCTGAACCATGTTTGTCTTTTGTTTTTTTGAGTTAACTTAATTTGACAAATTGAACTGAGGAGCCTTGGATTTTGCACTTGGGTGGATTAGAGGAAAGGCCGAGCGAGCGGAGAGCAAAGCCGAGATGGACGGTCAGATTTTCAGCTCTGTCTGAGGAAGAAGGTGTGTCTGTGAGAGTATTGTGACAGGGTAAAGTGAGCGTGTGTGTGTGTGTCTACATGTTCTCAACTGAAGTGGAAGTTCTGTGTGTGTGTTTGCTGTGACTAGAGAAGTTGGTGCTTTGTTGGGCCCAGTGAGGGAGCGAGAGAAGAGGGAGGCGGGTGGTGGCGCTCCTCTCCAGGTTTACCTGTCTCTGCTCACTGGGCCGGGCCAGTCAGAGCGGCGACGTCGCCACGCTGAGCCAGAATGTAGCTGAAAACGGTTTTTTTTTACAAAAAGTATAGATGACAGCCAGAGTCTCCACCTGCCTTCTCTGGCGCCCAGTCAGCCTCAAATATTGAACCGCCGCGCTGAAAGTTCAACCGCCACCGCTCGTCGTTTCCTGAATAAGTATTCAACTGCTGTTGTGAGTGCGCCCGGTTGTCTTGACTGAAATGAGGCGAGGCTTCTTATTGGAGTGACTCAGGCGAGGGGATGTGTGACTTGTGATCGGCTGGTTCTTCCTGGCTTTTCAGGGACACAGGGTTACACTTGCCTCCTTTGCCGGCTTACCCAGGATCAGCTCTCCCTCTCCGACTCCTAAGCTTAAACTACAGGAGGGGAAACGCAAAACTGACATGAGGTCCGGAGCAAGTGAACTCTAAATAGTCTAGATTTCCCTTTCCGCTCTCGCTGACATTATTTTACATTTCGTTCATTCTGATTTTTTTTGGTCGATGCTTCGCTCATAGCGCTGATCCGGGGGCAGTTTTTGTTTCCCTCCTCAGTATCCTTAACCATTAGCGGGACAGAAACTGAGCCCTGATCAGCAGCTCAGGGAGGCAGCATCGCTCTGCTGTTAGAGAAGGGACAAGCAGCGTCTGTAAAACGCCTCTCATTCATGTTGATGTTACTGTTTTGGTTTCCAGCTTAATCTTGCTCTGTTTCTGTCTCGTCCAATCTACTGTTAGACTGTGTGTGTGTGTGTGTGTGTGTGTGTGTGTGTGTGTGTACGTACACATTATCATGCCAAATCGAGGAGGGAGGGTGAGAGGGAAGGAAAGGGATTGATAATTTTTTTTTTTTTCCTGGTCGTTGTGTATGTGTGTGTACGTGTATTTAAAAAGCTGGACAATGTTAAATGCTTGAAGAAGAAAAAATGTCATTTGCAAAAGGATGATGTGAGGAAAACCTTTTCAGTAAGTGAAAACCACCATGAGCAATGTACAATCCCCAGGGCTGCCAAGCAGCTTCCCGACAGGGCCAGACGAGGGGAGGAAAGAAGGAAGGATAGAGAGGGTAGGAGAGGAGGGAAGCTGGCTGGTGATACTCTACTACTTTTTAATGTTTAAGAAGAAAATAATGTGACTCTTTGTTTTTTTCTCTTGACTTAACTATCCTGTGAGCAAATGCTATATTATATCATAACACACACCCAAATGGCTCCTAATGTTGATCAAAAAGCGCTAAGGCTATTTTTTTGACACACACAAGAAAAAATACAAAAAAAAAAAACACAAAAAAAACAAAAGAGAAAAAAAAACACAAAAACTGTGAGAATCTGCTGTCTTTTTTGTCATTGTACATTTTAGTATGAATACACACAAACAAACCCTGAAAAGCTTTAGTCTAACCAGCACAAAGATGTGGGTGGGGCGGGCGGGTTCTCGGGGCGGGTCGGGGTGGGTGGCTTACAGTACAGAGGGGGAGGGGTGGGTGTCGCTCAGAGAGACTATGCAGTGAAGTGTTGAACCCAGGCTTCCATGTCCACCTTGGGTTTTTGTTTTTGTTTTTTTGCTTTTCTTTAAATAAAAAAAAAATCCCAAAAACTTTTTAAAAACACAGCTGAGATGGGATTCCCAATAATATTCCTCAAACATGTTGTGCCATCGTTGAATCGTACTACTAGTACTACTACTAATAATAATAATAAAAACTGAAAAAACCTTTATTACCTTGCAACCGTCGGGCCAGTTGTAGCAGGAGAGGAGGACAGGTTTAGATTTGCAAAGTCCATTTCTTTATTTTCACAGCTTGTCTCGTCCTCGATAAGCCGAGGGGAGTGAGGCCGGTGAAACTGCAAATTTTACACAACTACAATGTTTTTTATAGAGATTCTATCAATCCACAGTGTGTAGTTGGATCACCTGTAAACCTATTATGCACATTGCTTTGGGAGACTGTTGAAACTATATTATATATATATGTGTACATATATATATATATATGAGAATATAAACGTACAGTGTCTATAATCAAGGAGAGGAAGTCTTCCTCTCTTACAAACAAAACAGGAAGTACCTTTTTATTTTCAAATGTCTTCCTCGGGTCATCAAAGGATTTTATCTTAAACTTTGGAGGAAACTGCACTTTTTGAAGGACAATCTTTATTTGTATGGGTATAAAAATTGACAAAAACGAAGTCGCCTGATATTACAAGGTATAGAAAACCAACTCCAGTGTGCTCTAATAATGAATGTCTCCTCTGATGCTGTCTATTTGTTTGGTTTCATTTAATCTTTTTATTCTCCTTCCTTTGTTGCTTGGTTTGTTCTGTATTTTTTTTCTCTTTATTTTTCTGGATTTTAGTGCTCTTAAGAGAATCTGTACTAAGGTGTAGAGTAGTAGGTAGTAGGTCTTCTGTTGGCTGTACTCGTATACTGATTACTGTTTGTAACCCTCTGGCTCCTGCAGCCGTCATACAAAGCTGTAAAACTTGGGTACAACCCTCAATAAAAGACTAACAATGATTTAGTGGCTGCCTCCGGGACTCTTTATTTCTCCTCATCTGTTCTCTGGTTAAGAAATAAAAAAGTCATCATTTAAATCCTTACATTTCTATTCAAATGTCAGTCGTTGCTGCCAGATTACCCTCTATGTTTAAGCTTCAAGGGAGAAAAAATTCATTATTTTAGATATTTAAAATAGCAAGAATTTACTCTGATACACATTGCAAGCATAATAGTTTCATGTGATTGTTTGACCACATTTTTATTTACTGCATCTCATGGAGAGTCTGACATCTTGGTAATTTTAAATATCAATATACTGTATATTGAAGCTTTTATTTAAAGCTGCAGATGTTCTTGCAATAAACCATAAATAAATTTAACTATATATTGTCAAGAGCCATTTTTCAAATAAAAAAAACTTTCCATTTTTTAAAAATCTGTTCTGCAAAAAGTTCTGAGATGTCATTAACTTCTTAATTAGAAATGTAAAACCATAGCTGTCATAAATATGTTAAGTAAAATGCACTTGAGCAAACGTGCATAGTTGCTTTCCCCTACTGAATTTATCAAGCCTAAACTGTCTGACAGCACAGATAACTTATTTGTGGTGTCAGCAATATAGTGTTGGCTGCTGAATCTCTAGTAGAAAAAGACTTGTTACTTTTTTACTTTCTCCATCTTATCTTGGCACATTGTGGATTTGTTTTATTTTGTAGTGCAAATTGTGGAAATTCTGTTTAGTTAGATCTAATTGACAGTGGATCCTCCTTATTCAGTGTTGGTGCTCAGTTTTACTCCAGATTATCATTTTAAAACAAAACTGATGTCAAAGTTAAGTTTCATCAAGTCTGACTTCCTGCACAGGTTGGATGCTGAAAATAGCTGTAGTATAAAAAAAGTGCACAGGACTATTCAGTGACCTTGACGTGTTCATGCTCGTCCTGTCAAGAAATGAGAGACGCGGTACTATACATCAGGTGTCTTTATTGATCTATTCATGAGAAATTATACATTGGAACCACAGGGTGGAGCTGGAAGAATAAAAAAAAACCCAAACAGTGATATAACCTTGTTGTAATATTTTGTTTTACCTCCAAGCTCCCAAAGCACATGTTCATTTAAATACAGTCAAACAAAAGACACGGCAGCCAACAATGCCGCAGTGGACAGAAGAGCTGACGGGAGGAAGTGGGAAATGGTTTTTGGCGCTCATCTGCTTCTCAAGTACTTCCTGTGGGGTCACGTTGGGGTCAGCCTCTCTGGAGGAAATGTAGAATATTGAGTGATTACAAATGGGAAAAAAAAACAATGCATACTTAACTTGTGATTGAGATGGTGATGAGGCAAAAGGACGTCGACAGAGAGACTTACCTCTGTAGTGAGCTATAGAACAGATTATTCATAAACGTCTTTCTTGTCTGCGATATACTGTACAATCTCCTCAGGAGTCATCAGCTTCTCTGCTTCTGCGTCCGGGATCTCAAAGCCTGCACGAGAGATACACAGAGCACAAGATCCTGTAAACACCACCTCTCATTTATGGTTGAAAGCTGCACTTGAACATGAAACACCACATATCTCCAAATTTGGTGATTCTTCATTTTTCAGACAAACCTGAGGATTAGGTGTTGTCATAAAAGATTATCATATACTACTGCAACTAATGATCATTATTAATATTCTGCAGGTTGTTTTCTTGATTAATTGTTTGGTTTATAAAATGGCAAAAGCTGTGAAAAATAATTTCCTGGAGTCCTCATTGATGTCATTGCCACAAAGCTGAACAAAGACTCGTTTTTATTAAGTCATAAAGATGATGTTTTGGAGATGCATGGTTTTCACAGAACAACAATGATGTGGAGAAAGAAGGAAATAAAGTATAGCTAATTTACTTTTAAACCAGCGTTTCTTTGCTCACACAGACCTCCCCTCACTATTACACAAGATCATAAGTGGAATGCCAGATTTTACATAAGAATTACACTATGATACATTTTATTTTAGCTTGAAATGTAGTCATTCGACACACATTGGCCTACGACTGCACAGATTCATAACTTCACCCTTTCATCATACATAACACACCTGCATTTCTTAAACAATGCCCTTGTGCTGTGTCTCCAAATTTGAGCATTTTTGGCATCACTCCTATCAAACAAGAGGATTTCTTCTTTGCTGGCCAGATGGCTAAACCCTCATTGTATTTTACTGTGCACTCACCGAACTCATCCTCCATGGCCATGATGATCTCCACCTGGTCCAAGCTGTCCAGACCCAGGTCTTTCATGAAGTGGGAGGATGTCTGCAGCTGTAGAGCAGAAGGGAACACAGACATTAGAAAAGTCATTTTTCACTACCTTGATCTAAATAGGAATCCAAACCAATATTGACTAGAATTTATACAATTACAGCACAGAGTAAAACAAGCCTTTCCTTTATCCGTCTCTCACTCAGAGCTCAGTGTCTTGCTTACATGATTCTATGAAAGGATCAAAAATCACTATTTAGGTGGAGTGTGTGCATTTCAACATGGTCTCTGTCAAAATACTGACTACGATGCAGAATACCACAGACAAAATAAGTGATTCTGACGCTTATTTTTCAGGTCATCTCCAATTTTTAAAAACATGATAAATTATTTTGTCACATCTGGAAATAAAAACAACAGCACATCTAACTTGTTAAATAACAGACACAATGCATCCACATCTCTGTCATAGCTTCTCAGCTGTCTCACCTTCTCAGGGTTGATCTTGTCGTAGAGCTTGAGGACATACATGACACGCTCTTTGACAGTCTCTAGGGTGAGGGGGGGCAGGTCTCCATACTGTCGGCACAACACACTCACTGAGGGGCTCTGAGAAGGAAGAAGAAGCAGGAGCAGGGTTGATGAGGTGGACCAAGGTTGTGGAAAAGCACAGTTCACAAAGAGGTGGTGATCACTCAGAGAAAATCACCAGCTTGTGAGTTAGCATGAAGCTAGTTACAACTACCTACCTTCTGAGAGTCAAAATCTTATGACCACAAACTGCTGAAAGGCTCAACCGTGCACAATAAGCACAGTACTACTACTCCGATTCAAGAAGAGCATCTCAAACATGCAGGAAAAATGACTACTGTAGTGACATCTATCTCTTACCAACACATCAGATCTCGATTTTGCAGAGTAAATTGCACCTTTTTTTTTTAGGTATTCTATTCATGCATTAATCTTAACCAAGTTAGACCACTTTAACGCTCTCTTTTCTGGGTTATGCAGACAAACAGTAGCACATTACTTCAGTATCTGCATCACTTTATTAGTTCCTAGAGCACTACAAAACCATCTATCAATTTCCCTAAGGAAACTCCCAAAGGGATTAATAAAGTACTCTGTCAAAACCACCTTCAATCTACTAGTTATAGCCTTTAGAGCACTTAATCTGGTCTGGCTCCCCAACACATTCCTGACCTCTCAGACTATCAGGTAGTGGTTTTCTATCTGGACCCACACCAAGATCCAGATCCATGGTGCTTTTCGTTGCTTTGGGCTTAATACCTCATGGCCTGAGATCAGTAATAACTGTATCCAAGTTGTCTGCAGGATGGATGTGGGGTTTATTACTTTTTTTTGGATGGGTATGTGTTTTTTAGTTCTAGTATTCCTCGTTATATTGCTATTACCCGTTTAATGAAATGTGCAATATAAAAACAACCATCGTCCCTTCTTTAACATTTAAATTGACTTTAGATAACACACAACTTGCATAACCAATCACTTTTAACTTGACATCATCATATTGTGGACAAAATGCTAGCATCATTAAATAGATTTTCATGCTTCTCACGCCTCAAAAACAGTGATTAGACTTACATCTTACATGATATAATATGTTTCTTCATTGCAAAGCAATATTCCTCAATTAGAGGAAAAATAGCTAACGAGCTAACTAGCTAGCTAACAAGCAAAACATGGCCGTTGTGCAACCAATAAAAATGACGTTTCAAGGTTTCGTAAATTTCAAGCAGGACATCACATGGACTGATTTCCAGTCGTAGTAAAATAAGCTGTTTGCATGGAGTCCTGAACTTTTATCCGGCTCGGTTCACCCAACAGGTTTGAAAGGCGTCGGTAGGTCACAGCAGCGATCGTTAGGCCACGACTCTTGTCAATGTTACAGGACACTCACCGGCTTCTGTCCGAGCCACCGCGTCCTCCGGTTGTCTGCGGCGAAGGAGAGGGGTCGATGGGCGGCTGCTGCCGGAGCGACAGCGGCTCTGAGTGCTGGGTTGCCGGAGGAGAGCCTCAGCGAGGGCCGGGCGAGCGAGCGGACACACTGCAGCAGGACACGAGCCGCCATGACGGAGAGAAGTGACTGGAGGCTCCCAGCATGCAATGCGAAGAAGAAACCGGGTCAAGGGCTCCGCGGTACGCATGCGCAAAACATGAGCTGTGTCTTTATTTTGCATGTTTTATTTTATTTGTGTCTTTCCCGACATTATCAGCTAAACAGGCAGTCAACAAATATGCATACATATGTAAATTATAAACATTTGTTTCGATGAAAGATAATATACAAAAATGCTAATAAGCGAAGGTTGAACTCAGGCAAGACTAATAAATCACAGAACTCATATTAGGGATTATTAGTTAAATAATTATCAAGCCAAATGAGCTAACGCAGCAGAACAGTACAACACTTTGTATAGATTTATAACTCATACGATAAAACTCATATCTAATAAATGCCATTGACTGTTTCGTTTGTTTGTCGTGACTATGGTCTTGATGGAATCCATCGATGATTTGACACTCAGCTCATATTGTCTGAAACCCCTTTCATCGGAGTCGGCAGAAGAAGAGAAGAGTTGACAGCAGAGAGCAAAAACAGATAGATGCGTTAGTTATTATCACTGATTCACCCCCACTGTCTGAACAATTTCACCAGATTCACAGCCATGGAGTTGTCTGAAATACTGTACAACAAAGCGGAGTACATTGAGACGGTAATGTGTGTGATTACAAGCCGTTGTTGACCAGCTAGATAGCCGCTTGCTAATCGGCTAACTGAAGCCGAATGGGGCGTTGGGCGGTGGATGAAATGAAATCATTGTTTGTGCTCGGTTTAGACAGACGGAAGAGACAGAAAAACACCTCATTAACCATGTCTGTCTTTTCAGGCTTCTGGCAACAAAGTGAGCAGACAGTCAGTGCTGTGTGGGAGTCAAAACATCGTCCTCAATGGCAAAGTAAGGAAGAAACAAACCTGTCCGACAGTCAATTGTACAGCTATGTGTCAGGGTATCTATGTTGTTATCAGTATTCTAGGTTCACATGCATCTTCAATCGTGTATTTGTTCTCTCCTCCAGACTATTGTCATGAATGACTGCATTATCAGAGGAGACCTGGCTAATGTGAGGGTGGGCAGACACTGTGTGGTGAAGAGCCGTAGCGTCATTCGACCACCTTTCAAGAAGTTCAGCAAAGGGTAAACCGACCTTTTATCATAGCAAGTAATCGAGCTACAACTGGTCAATATTAACTAAACAAAATGTTATAATATTGTTAATATTTGTGACTTGATGATGTGATGGTAGCAGCTTCTTTATGGTTCATGGTGCTTTGGTCCAGTTTAAGCTTTGGGCAGGTGATATATTCACTAGAAATAAACACTGATAATCTAGGTATGAATGCACAAGTTGAAAGAGGTGTTTAGTCTTTATTTATTTCCCAATCATCAGAAAGTTTACTTAAATGCACCACAGCAATTAAGACCAGGAATAGACTTCCAAATCATGTTATAATATTCCTAAAAACAAATCTTTTGATTAACCTGGAGATTATTCTCTCTATCATTTTTTTGTGTATGAAATGATGAAAATGGTTAAAATTGTTCCAGAATTTAAATTGATATATTCAGATTTCTTATTTCTCCAGTCAACGATCTAGAACTCAAGCTGGGACCAGCAAAGTCTGGCTTTTTTGCTTGAAAAATTACTGAATCAACTGATTCTCACAGTCGTTACAGATTGATTATCTGTCATCAATTAATCATCTAATCAGAGTATTGTATAGCGAATATATTTATCACCTGGCTGTATTTGCATCAAGAATGACTCCATCCTTCCCTCCAGGGTGGCGTTCTTCCCGCTGCACATTGGAGATCACGTCTTCATTGAGGAGGACTGTGTGGTCAACGCAGCACAGATTGGTTCCTACGTCCACATCGGCAAGAACTGTGTCATAGTGAGTGGGATGAAAGCAAGCACACACACACACACACACACACAGTAAAAGGAAACCATGCTGATAGAGACAAATCTCTGTCCCGGTGAGAGAGGACATAAACAGAGGCACTGTCTCCTCTCGCCTGTGGTGAAACAGTCACATGGTAGTCATGTTCAGATTAATTGAGCACAGCAGCAGACTGCCTGTTGGCCGTTTGCACAGCATGATTACAAAGGCGTAACCAGGACCCTGAGCAGCACAGGCTCTTTTCACTATAAGGATGCTTACTGCTATATTGTCCAGGTCTTTATCATTGTGTATTAAGCGGACTGAAGATAACAATTGGACTCAGTTAAAGCATTTGACTCAGTAGTAGTCGTTTGTTAACTTGCTATTTGTTTTGTATACAGGGTCGTCGCTGCGTGCTGAAAGACTGCTGTAAAATCCTAGACAACACTGTGCTCCCTCCTGAGACCGTGGTGCCGCCTTTCACTGTCTTCTCTGGATGCCCAGGTTAGCTACACCACACAAACACTGTCACCACTCTCTTCTACGTTCTATTTACCTGTCGTGTCTTTACCTGTGTTTGTCTTTCTCTCTCTCTCCCAGGGTTATTTTCAGGAGAGCTCCCAGAGTGCACGCAGGACCTGATGATCGATGTAACCAAGAGCTACTACCAGAAGTTCCTGCCTCTCAGCCAGATCTGAGTCCTGCTCCCAAAACCTTCAGCAGGATCCACGCCCTTTCCAGCCAGTTCCAGGTCGTGTTGGGGTCAGACTGAAACAGACTCCGAGATCTATCCTTCTGCTCCCAGAGGCCCTGAGTTTCTCTGCCAAAGGAAAAACATTTGGTCCTGTTAAGAGCCCTTATTAGATTTAAGTGTATGGGAAAAGCACCTGATGAAAAAAAATCTTAAATACCTGCAGAAGACAGTTTTGTATGTTTGCAGCTCCAAATTGCAATGAGTCTTTTAAATCCAGAAATCCTATAAGGCTCATGTTTACCAGTTAGTCTGAGATGCCTTGAAGATCAAAACCATCAATCTACCGGCACTCAGTTTTAGATATTTTTTTGAGTTTTGATTTTCTAATGAAGTATGTCAATGTAGCCCGCTCAGTGTGCTGTGGAGAAACTCAAGGACCTCTGCGTGGACGGCTTCGCTCTCTGACAGCAGCTGTAGGTGAAGATGAGGAGGTGGAGGGTGGAGGCGTTGGAAGAATGTGGGAACACAGCTTGTAAAATACCACCTATGGACCAAAACAATAGCAACAGTTGTGTTTGAGGACGCTGGTTGTACATGTGCATTATTTATGTCCACAGATCACTTGGGCAACAGCAGAACACTCATATCAACAATTTGTCAAAGGTTTTCTGTCGTTTTGGTCTCTGTCATTTTATTTTTGATGTTGAAGAAAGTGTGTTTGCTTCCTCCTTCGCTGGCTTATGTAACTTGTCATAAAACTTATTTAATACTGTGCGGATTTTTATTTCATCATGTTTCAAATGATCGGCTGCATCGTTGATTGTCGATATTGAGCTCTCTGTGCTTTGCCTTTGTCATTTTCTGTGACCATAGAAAAAAAAAACAGAGGCAACATTTAAAATAGTGCAACAATCAAATAAATAGAAATGAAAATCTGTCTCATGTGAGATCGACTGTCTTATGCTCCACAATACAAAATTGTTCACCACTTCAACTTTTGCTTTGTGTCTGGCTCCTTAATACCAGCTCCAGAGCATTTATCTTGCAATTTAATGTGTATTTATATTATGGATATGAAGACTGAGCATGCACATTACACATTACTGTCAGGGTTTCACGCTATTCTGCTGATCATCAGTTGGTGGCGGTAATGAGCAAAGAAGTGCAAGAATATGTCAACAATGGCAGAGAAGACTGCAAGCAAGTACGCATGGATGTAAAAATGCAGTATTTACAATTGTCAAAGAATCAGCAGACTACAGATGTTTTATGAGGAAAGAAATGCATTCTCCATGTTAGACCTCAAAGATACACGGTGTGTTTCATGAGGAAAAAAGCTGAATATAAACAGAACTTTTGTTTGTTTACAAGGAAATTCCACAGGGCATTTTTAAAAGCAAGTCATGTTTACATTCAGTGTTACTCACCAAAACACATTTTGCGCATCCTCTGGGTCTAATAAAAAACATCAGCAAAGCCAATGTTTCTTAAAAGTGTGTTTTGTTTACACCCATGTTTACTTGCTAACTTCTTCTCTGCCATTAGTGACGTCACCTGCATTTGTGTTTTAAATGAGACAAACTACTCCAGAGGGAACCTTTAAGATAGAAGTAGAAACACCTAAAAGACAGATCCAGAACAGCAGTTTTCATCAGAATGTGATCAGAGTTACAAACATTAAGAAAGTGTTGCACTACAGTATTAGAGCAGAGGAACATAAACTTAACAGGCTTGTCTCATGTCACATCCATGACTTGTCTTCCTTTACTTTTCTCATGCAGACAATTTGCCTGTGGAAGTTGTGAGTTTCTCTCATGCTACCCTCTGGCACCACCTAGTGGCTGCCGTTCCACATCTAATCATCTTTGTGAGCTTTGATTAGTTCAGTGCAGAAAAAAGTCACCAAAAACTGAGACACCACATCTCTGAAAATCCCAGACATGCTTCAGGGAAAATTCCACAATACCTCAAATGCATGACTCGGGTATTTGTTTTCATCCATCTGTTCAACAAAGTTATTGATGGTGTAGGGAAAGTCAATGTGATGAATGGCATATTTTTGTTTTTCCTTAAAACTTTAAAAGGTTCCTCAAACTACAATTCAGTCTGTTTTTTCTTTATTATAAATGATCTCTTGTAAAATGTGTACATCGTCATCCTCTGAACATCCTTAGGCAAAACAATAAAAATCAAAAACACTACAAAAGGGCAAATTATTACTTTTTATATTTATTCATACTTCTTGTTCAGTTTTCCATTATACCTGCTTACTGCTCCTTATCTGCATGTCACAGGTCTACAAAATCCAATATCCAGTCTAAGTCCTGAGTTCACAAAATATTCGTATGTGCAAACACAGCGAGGAATGAGAAAAAGAACTAAGCTTCCTTATTTTGACTGGAAAAGTTTGCTTTGTTGTCCATTTACTGTCAAGTGATCACTCAAGCAAACTTCTTTTTCAGTTCGAGAGCTGCATGTAAACCAATTAAAATTCCTGTGTGCAACATGTTAATAAAGATCCCATATGAATAAAATGTTAAGCAAATCCAAATTTTAAAAGCAATAAAATAAAAATTCTAAATTTTCTCTCTCTCTCTCTCTTTTTTTTAAAGAAACATAGTCCATCCAATTGCAACTCAATGGTTTTATTTCTTTTACAATGTGAACCACATATATCATACCAACAATTAAATGTTAAGTATATAGATTAGCCATTTATTATTTTTTAAACAAATAAGTATCAAGAAACAGCTGATAATAGTGTTGGCTCCAGAGACACGTGGCATGAGTCAGCCTTTTGAAACAATGTGGATGAAGGCCGGTGACTGGCTCAGGGGAAGAAAAGAAAAAGGTGCCCCCCTCTATTATAACCAGGTTAATCAATGGGGGTCAACGTTGCACGTTGAACAGGGAAAATGGAAAGACATCACAAACCTGCCCGTAGCCAACCCTTTAGCTGAGCCTTTGGGGGAAAACAACTAACTAGTGATGGTCTGAATTTGAGTTGATTTTTCCTGTCAGCAGACACTTCACATCTTCCCTTTAACTGACATGTTGTCCTGTGCGACAGAAACACGGGGAGGCTTTAACTACTCATTTGTAACTAAACACACCATTGTGTTTCAGCCATGAATGATGCCAATGTGGAGTGTTAGACACTAAACAGTGAGCAAAGTGTCCGGAGACAGAAAAACAACTTAAATATTCTAAATGCATGTCTCTGACTCAATGAAGAGCGTGTGGACAGTCGTCAGGATTCACTTCATCTGCAATCCTCTGTCAGCTGTCAACACGATATTCCACATGAGCAACGTCTAAAGTCTAAATGTGACGGACTGTAATGTAACTTTTGGGGTGAATGTTCCATTCATGAATCATGGAGCCTTCCTATGTTACATTATTCATCAGACCTGTAATAGCTGAAGCTAACCAGAACTTAACAAGACATTGTTTGCTTTTTTTTTTTTTGCAAAAGATATATGTTTAAAACAAGACCAACATGGCCTCAACATGTATTACCTGTTGGTCCTCTTTCACAGTAATCAGAGGCTCTCTTTAGGCAAATCAAATCTCCCTTTCCCAATACGAGGTTTACGTTTCAGTCTAATTCAGTGGTTCCACTTGTATGCAAGAGCAAACTTCTAAATGCAGAACTCTTCTTTCATTTCGACATAATCAACAAATCTCAGCCTGGTTCTTTTCTTTCACTGACAAGCCAGTAATCTTGTAGGAATATAAAAGCCAACCTATAACGCAAAAATGAAATCTGTGACCAAAACGTAACAGAAGTTAAAAACTGGCATGCTTTATACAACAAAAGAAAACCCACGTTCCATGTCATAAAGGTGAAGGGGAGTGAACAAGTCAACAAAAATGTGGAAAAGGAGAAGGAAATATTGACATCCCACAAGTCAGCTGCAGCGGGTAGTACAAGTAAAGTTGAGGGGTTTACACCCCCAGCCAACTCCCTCACAACATACTGTATCACTACTACGGCAGGGCATCACTGGAAATATTTAGAATTAGTTAAATAACTAGACAACTCAAGATTTTTTTTTTAATCATTTACACTTTGTTAGCTTCCTATGCTAAATGAAAGCATATTCCAACAATTGAGTTTATCACGCTGACAAAAAACGCATAGATTGAACTCCAATAATCTGTCATTAAGACCCTAAAATAAGCCATAAATCTGTACAGTACCAGTTTACATTACTTTACAAACTGCTAAATATACCCAAATATCTGACTTGTGCCATATCAACATCTCCTCCTCGACTCCCTTACAGAAGGATGGAAGGCAATGACCGTTTCAAGAACGAAACGAGCCCCAAGTTGCTTCATCCTGTACCAAGTAAAATCAAACCCATCCACGTCTCATTAATGCACACACCCCTTATACAAAAAGCAGACGGTGTCCCAACATCCAATCAGTGCCAAATTATCCAGTGCCCTGTGTGCACTGGCTGGCGTGTTTGGTGGGTCTGTTGAGAGGCGCTACCTTTGTCAGATCATTTCCATGATTTATGCTTTCGTTACAGCACCGATTATCTTCTGATAAATCAAATCATTTGTCAGTTGGGGGAAGGACTTGGGGAAGTAGAGCCCACACGCAGTAACGCTCCACAACCTGATCAAACACTCTTGAAGAGTTGTTGGAACCAGAGGTGTGCGTGAGAGCTCCATTTCTACTCATACAAGGTTTTTTTTCTGAGCACCTACCGGTAAGTAATGTGTGGACCAACCACAAGCGGGCCTGTTTAGGGCTGGACAAGGCTACAACTGGGATACAATGGAAGAGCCGATTTTGTTTGCATGAGTTAAGAGGTGAAAGCTAAGTGCAAAAATCCTTATTGCAACTCATCAGAATAATCACAAGATCACATAAAACAGCAGCTGCTTTTGTAATAAGACTAGGGTAAAGGGGGAGAGGGCGCCGCAGTCAGCCAACAGGCTGTCTGAGAAGCTGTATACACACACACACGAAAAAAAAAAGGTTTTCCTTTCCATTATCCTCAACAACAACAAAAAAAAAAACAAGGTGGAGAAAAACGCAAAATTAACTTGGCTATCACTGTTGCCAACAGGGGCAACAAACCTAGAATTTTAACACTGGTGGTTGAAGAACTAAAAACAGAAAGGGCGACTGGCTGAACTAAATCAAGCCACTGTTGAAGCATAGTAATTAGCAGAGAATAAGGTCTAAATGTCCAAACATCGATGGCCTGCTATTGGTAGTTACATGCCGTCAAACTAGTAGCCAGAGAAATGTAACTGGTTACAAGCCGCAGACAAGGCAGGACGATGCCACAGATGTACTCCTACTGGCAGAATTAGCTCTGCCGCTGACAGGCAACGTCAACTTAGAGCTGCGATGATGAAGTAACAGAAAGAACAGGTGGCGGCTGTTTGACGCAGAGGTGAGTCTCTGACAGAGTTGGGTCCGACATTTGGCGAGCAACTTGGATTCACTGAGTGAGACGATTTGATCATGGCCCTCACTTCCTTATTAAGGTGGTGGGTGAGGATGAGTGAGGTTAAGGGAAGGAAGGGCACAAATGTGTCAAGGATCAAGTGGCTTTTACTTGTCAAGCAGCACAGTGCGTTTTCACCCCTTTGAGAACTGTCTGCATCCCAGGATGAGTTGGTGGTTCCTTCATGTCTCCTTTCCAGGCCAGCGACTTCCAAGGAGCGGGCGATGTCGTCCGGACCTCCCAGTCACCCGTGCACACACTCATCAAGTGTTCTGATTGCAGATCGGTGATTTGTAGTAATAGTGTAAGGAAAGGAGACAAGGAACAGAATTCATTCAACATCTGAATAGACTGAACTGAGAGACCTTCAGTCCCTTTTTTCAATTTCAGCCCGGGTTCTTTTGGACAGCCAGGCATCCGAACGTCTGTCTGTCCATCTGCGCGTCTGTCCCACATAAGCCCATCCATCCCCCTCTCGTAGCCTTGGCTATGAAGGCTTTCCCCCCCACCCCCTCGCACACATAGGCAGGCAGCAGATCAGATCATCCTGTTGCGTTTGTGTGTAGGGGAGTCTGTGATGACATCGCTGCACTGGGTGGAGTTTCGTTTCCTGGTTCCTCCCCCTCCAGCAGAGGCGGAGCCTGTAGAGTCCAGATGCAGTGCCATCTCCTCTGAGATGAAAGTGTTCAGGTCGACGTCTTGGAGCCCGTTACGCCTGCTGCGGCACACCGGCCCCGAGCCAGAAGAACCACCTCCACCAGCACCACCTCCGTTACTGCTGCTACCGCTCACGTGTGTAGGAGACCCTGGAGCACCGGAGCGCACACTGATACTTGCCATGGCTCCGCTCAGACCTGTGGAAGGAGGAGGAGGAGACAGGATAGAGAGAACAGCAACAGACAAATGTCATCACTGGATGAAGAAATAAGACACATGAGCTAGCCATTTCATAAAACACTTGATTACCCAACGTTAAAAAAAGGACTTTGTTTAACTTGCTGCCATACAACAATGAGTTTCTGAGCAGCTGCTTCTTCATTATTTACCTATTGAGTGATGTGGTAAACTACCTGTTGTGAATTCAAAGAAAGCAGCATCATGACAAATGATTTTAAATTAAGGTATTTTGTGTGGACCAACAGTAAATTACAAACAAGCAAGCACATCATGCAAGCATCAGTCTAAAACTCAACATTGTATTTGTATGAAGCTAAACAACAACTGTGTGATAAAAGCATTACTGACACACTAAAGCAGGAAGATGGTATGTGGATCTACCCAGAGAGAACATTTGTATTGCTTTACCATATCAGTGATCAAAGCCTTAGACAGTATGTAAAGATGGTTATTCTCTATAATCAGATGTAAGCCATTAGGGGCTCTAGAACACATTCCCTTCTAATGGGGAAGGACACAGCAAGTAAACATTTCTTTGACAGGACGTCATGTCTCAGAGTCACTCACTGAGACTGTTTTTTTCAGTGTCTGGTTCTCTCTCCATTTTGAGAAGAGAAGAAGGGGTCAGGTTCAAGTTTCCTCAGAATGGCATTGTTAGGATGTTATCAACAAAACAGCATTTGAAACAGTCACCTCACAAACACACAAGTCATCACTTAATGCCAAAACTTTAACATGACTGTACATAATGACTCCCATGGCAACAAAAACATGCACACCACCACAGTGTGTTACAACAAATCATGCCTATCATCCAAATGTAAATATACAAACAATACCTAAATGGATACGTCCTGTATTCATAATGTAGCTTTCTCATTTGTAACTCCACAGACAAAAACCCTTTCCCACACATATTCACCACAGTGGTGAAATTATGAAAATACTTAACTGTTTTTCTGCTACAGACTTGTTAAAAATACATCAAAGTTTGCTTGTGTTACTACACTGAAGAGAAATCTGCAAATCTCATCAGCTATGACATTCAAAGATGCAGTTGACAGAAATATGACGTGCGATTTGTTGAAGCAAATCAAACTGATATTTAGGACCCAACACACACAAACACTAGTGGTTAAATCCAAAAGATATCTGATAACTGAGAAAGGACACATACTGAAACCCCCTGACACATACTAAACTTGTGTGTCTGTAACCTAAACCACCAAATGCCTAACATCATCCACCCTACACCCTAAATGGCACCTTTAAAACATGGGTACCTTAAGATAAAGTTCTGAATATTCAATTGCGCTGACAACACAACAAAAGTGACAACATACTGAATGACAAATAGAAACAGCTGCATCTGCATATTTAAAAAACAGAATCATTCAAAAACTACCTTTTGGCTTTTTTTTTAGTGAGATGTTTCCACTCACAAACAAACACATGCCACAAAGCGAGGCCTTCTTTCACCATTGGCCAGTACTTACACACACCCGTGCACAACATAACCTTATCTGTGAGCCACATGTGGCAGAGTACGACAGCTGAAGGACAAGCGTGCTCTCGCTCTCTCACACACACAAACACACATGCATGCACTCAAACTAACATACTGTAGTTCAATGTTCAGACAGCAAAACAATAATTTGGTACAATTCAGGTACCAAACTGTGCATTACTAAATGATTGAGATGATGGCTTAACCTTTTCTCACAACCATTCTACAGTAGATTACTAAACCTCAAATCTATTAAATTTGTGGAATCAGTATATCCCACCCACACTTTGAAGAATCTGTGTGTGAGAGCATGCCCACACAGAAAAACAGATATGCAACATCAGTGACCTTCAAAATCAGCAATACCACTGATTTTCTATCCAATGATGCAGCTGCCACTTGGGTTGTAAATCAGATTTCTGATTTGGTGGTAGAATGACCACTGGTGTGTAAGCTGTGAACCAGCTGTGTACTTATGTATCCTCACCATGCAGTGCTATGGCCTCCCTGAAGGGCTGGAGGTCTGCTTCCACAGATGAGCCAGTCTCAGCTGGTGAATTAGCCCGGCTGGGGGCCACCATGGCCAGCCGGGGGTTGGCCCTGCTACTCCTGTGTGGTGGTGCTTTGCCACATAGAAAGCTGATAAGATCCTCCCTACGGATGGTTCTCCGACGCTTTTTCACCCAGGCCAACATGTCCTGCAATCCAATACAAGAGTAAGCCATCCATCATATATCCACAATTTAATTTGATAAAAGTTTATGCATTGTTATGTGTAAACCTAATGTGGTCTGCAACCACCTGATTCCTAAATGTAAAAGAAAAATGACAGAGAGGTATAATGTCACAATTTGAAAATGGAGATGCCTCACAAACGGTAACAGAGGAACCCACCTTATTACGGCGTTGATGGCCTATCTGGATGCCCCGATCGAAGCTTCTCTGATGGGCCTCCACACTCTCTGTGATGACATCATAAAAAACAATAATCATCGTTCATTGTCGTGTATTCTATATACGAGCAAATGTGAATGGTACCTTCATTAGTGACTGACATGACTGGCAGATTATCTGATAGCATTAGATTTTAAATCAATAGCAAATTACTCCCATTGGATGCCAACTTCTCGTGACTAACTAGCAACACTCTACCTTGGAATCTTTTGCTCATTTTTTGGGAAGTGGACTAGTCCAAGCTCACTGTTACTACAACAAAACACCTCTGTTTCACTGTTGAATTCTTTCCATTGTTATAAAGCAGTTTTAAAATGCAGTCTATTGTTTTTTTTTACCTCACAATTAACATGTCTTTCACCAACATACAAAAATCTACAAGCCCTGTGACAAACTGATCAATATGGAGCTGATAAGAGTGATAATGACCAGGTCTGTTTACCACTTTTCGGATGAGCCTGTCAATAAAAACATGTCTACATTTACAAGTACAATGACTGCCAACTACAGTCAGTTCATATTGATGGATTGAAGGACAAAAACAACTGTAGGTGTAGTCGCTGGCAGATCAATACATCACGCTCAAAAGCACAAGGATGGAGAGAGGGGGGACATAGTTAGATACCTTTGTAGAGGTTGGTGACTGCTGTAGCAGAGTTCTGAAATGGCACCCACAGTGACAGGCCCTGCTGATGGCATACTCTGTCTGTGGGAAGCAAAAGTGGGAAACATGTTTGGTTTCTATACATGACACTCATCCGTAATTTAAAAAGCAAGCACCCTTGATTAGTGTGACCAAAAGAACAACAAAAAATCTGAGAAGGCACAACAGCTTGGTGATTACAGGGTTGAGGTGAAGATCATTTTCATTCGCCATTTTGTCTTGCATCTACAATTGCACGAACAGGCTTTAGCATAAAAATAACTGTCAGCCAGCGCTAGATGGCCAGCTTGGCAGCAGCATGTTAAGCAAGAAAGCACCGACACACCAACTTATCTGCCCTCTCAGCACTAAAGTTGCAAAGCCGTGTCAAACATACATGCCAAACATGGGTACACTTAAGAAGTCGAACCCAGTCAATCCGGACAGGAGTTAATCATGTCTGAGAGCACCACGGCCATAGCAGATTGTAAGACAAACCAATATTTCCACAGCGAACCAATACTATCCTCGCCATTTTGTGATTATAACGCTGGCTACGCGTTGCAAAACAAACTGCTCACTCAGCAGCAAACCAGGGTTTAAAACGCGAGGGGTCCTCTTCTTCTGCTGTTAACTTTAAATCTGTAAAGCACGTTTAGACAGCTATTCTCGTCCGGTATAATAGATGGTTACACTGACAGGATACAAGAGACTGTCATCTGGGAATGTCGCCTAGCTATGATTGTTGTTACCAACGCCATTTTGTAACTAGCCTGGCTAACGTTACGTTAGCTACCCACTGCTGTCTAACTTGGTGTCAACAAGCTAGCTTAGTGACAAAGGAATTCGTGTTAACTTAAAGCTACTTAAATCGTGGCTGTCAAACTAGCTGCGGTTGTTTAACAATCGAAACAGGTGTACAACATCAGATACGAGTTCGTAACTATTTTTTGTCAGCGGCTAACACAAGCTAGCTAAATTTAGCATTGCAAAATCAGCTGTAAACGTTACCCAGTACTGGTCAGCGAGTTTGCTAGCGAGCTAGTTAGCAATCCTTCGATACTGACGCTAACGTTAGTTCACGGTAACGCTGGGTAACTAGCCGGGCTGCTAACCGCCGAGCCAAAGGTGAACTGGCGATGTAAGTGTCTTTAGCAGACAGAAAGCTCTGGTCTGAACCTTTGTATAATTGTGCCACGGCAGTAGCGGAGTTCTGGAAGAGATGCCACAGTTTATCCTGGTCGTTGTCGGCCTCCTCCTCGCTCGGCTCCCTTTGCTCCGCTTCGGCCAAACACTGCCGCTCCCATTTTGAGAACCAGTGCTCGGGTCCGTGTTCCTGTATCTCCGAGTCTCCGTCTTCCTTCTTCTCCTCCATTTAATGCACCAAAACTCGATGAAAATGCGCTTTTAATGTAGTAATATATTGATATCTGGACACTGTATGAAGAATTATGTGAGCAGTTTCATGAATACTGGTAGCTTTTCACTAGTTCGCACTACAATATAACGTCTCTCCCTATTGCCACCATCTGTGAAGATAAGCTCGGCTAACTATTTTTCCTAGTTGCCGACGTCGGGATATATACAACGCAGACTACCCTGTTAAGCGCTTCGTCCCGCCCAGCACACTAGTTCTCAACAGCAATTGGCAATACGATCACTGCAGGGTGGGCTTGAAGTCTTTTTTTAGAGTTTCATTGGCTCTCAGACACTTCCGTCACAGCGTTGACACAAAAGAACCACAGTGAAAATACCCCATTAGTGAAGCTTGCAAGAGAGCGCATGTTTTGTCATTAAAAACTGTTAGAATAAAAAATATAAAGCCAATATAA